>JAUEKW010000009.1:631040-641715 GCA_032274785.1 Ajuga reptans
AACAATCTACAAAATCGAACTTTTAGTGGAAGGGTTGACCGTAATGGTAATGTTTGATTGCACAATTGCCGCATTAAACATTAAGTACGGAAACTATGTAATTAATTTACGTAAATAAAGGGTTAATTGTTGAATAATTGAGTATTATATGGATAATAAATTAGAATTTGCTAAAAAATTAATATTACTAATAATAGAAACTTGAAATGGGCGGGAAAACTTAAAAATTTCTACTTATAGACGGATTTATTTTATTATATAGTAAGATTTGACAAAAAATAGGTACAATAATTTGAATAAGTTAATGAAATAGCTATATTGATTTGTTTAGGATGTTAATAACTTTGCTCACTTTTTTGTGAACTACAAGAAGATTAGGATGACCCTTGTGCAAGATTCATAACTTATTCAAAATTTTCATACATCTTTTAGTGACAACATCTTTTATTATTTTTTATTTAATATTTTATTATATTATAACTATATATATATATATATTAATTTTTATTATATTTTCACGATACATTTACAAATCGTGCATCGTATAATGAGAGAATTCTAGTAATTTTTAGAAGGCTGTACCTTTAGTAAATCAAAAAAAAAATAATTCACTTTTATGAAGCAGGATTTTTATTTTTTTTATAGGCTTAATAAATACTTTTGTTAATTATAATTTTTTTTGGGATACATAAGTCTACTTTAGTCAGGTAATTAGCCCGGCCCACTTTCAGAAAATTCAACTCAATTACTCAACCCACTCTAATTATCGGGCGGGTTGAGTCAACCTGTCGGGCCGGCTCGGTTCTGCCCCAACAAAACAAAGACACCTCTATAAAAGAAGACTCGGCGCATCGGAAGCTTAAAAATCATTAAGAAAAACGAAAATGGCGATACCTGGGAAGCACCTTCTCCTTTTCACCGTCGTGCTCTTCCTCAGTTTACTAGGCACTCAGGTTCTTCTTAAGCCAATTGCTTTTAAGTTTCTGCCTACGATATTTTTTATGTCATTATCACACCGAAGATCTATTAAAAGTGATTAGGTTTGATGTTTAATATTTAGATAGGGAACACAATCAATTGAGTTGTTGATCTGCTAAATGATTTATGTTTAGAGGTATGTTGAGTCTTATTTATGATCGATGGGCGTAGAATCTGTAGATCTTCACTAGTAAAAAGGAAAACTAAAAATATTTTTCTGCAATGGCATCTCTCCTTAAGCTATAGCTTCTGAAATTATATTGCAACTGATGAGAGGAGTGTTCGTGGTGTTTTTTCTCCTGCAGGCGAAGAAGTCAAAGGAGGATTTAAAGGAAGTGACTCATAAAGTCTATTTCGATATCGAGATTGATGGAAAACCTGCTGGTATGTTCTAATTCTCCAAGTGAGCTGGTTTGCTAGCAAAATAGAGTGAATCCATTGTGATTAATTTCTAATGCTGTACATTCTGGTTTAAATCCATTTTAGTGTTCATTTTAAGTTAGTCATATTTTACATTCAGAATTTTGATGTTATGTCGGTACACATTGTGAGTAGCAAACTTTGAATATTGTTAAATCAGGAAAGTACTCACCTGCCCACCGCGTGCACATCACGATATGCCCATTGTTGATGTGTAAACTCACATGTTTTCTGATTATCAAGATTTGGAATGAACTACTAATATTGATTTGTGACATATTGACGGTAGACATATTAAGATGTGCTAATGGTGGGCATGTGGGCAGTCCTCTGTTAATGCAGTACTAATATTGAATTACTTGTCGAAGGAGGTTATACATTTGACCCTCTCTACCTACCTTGGTGAAACAGCTTTTATAAGATTCGGATCTGTGTCAATAAAGTTTTTTGTTCCCAATATTTTAGTTTAAGCTTCCAACTTGACAAGGATATAGATGCCACACTTATAAAATGAGAAAAATAGAAATGGATGTGGAAGACATACTTTTTGTTTTTGTGGTTTCATCCTGTCTCGTTTTTTGCATGGTATTAATATTAAAGTTTCATAATGTAATCGTTGGAAAGCATAACTGCACTCATTATAATGTAATGAGTAAATCAGACGACATCACGTCACCTATAGTTCTAGTGATATTTTTTTAATACAAGGCATAACTTTATCCTTGTTTTTGCTTCATCCTAATCTATGAAATGTGTCCTTTCTTTTCAGGGCGCATTACTATAGGTCTATTTGGGAAAACTGTTCCTAAGACAGCAGGTATAGTAGCATTATTGGATCAACGTTGCTGTGTTCGTTGGCATTGCTTACTGATCATATTTTCCACTTCTTTTTTACTGCAGAAAATTTCAGAGCCTTGTGTACAGGTATAATGATCATATCTTTCTGTGTCTATCTTAATCTACCATTCTAGTCTCTTAGAATAGATGCTTTTACATTGGCCAGTTGAGCTGTCTGAAGTAATTTTATTTGATGTTACGTATCTTATGGCTGTTAACCAATTTTCACAATCTTACATCTAGTTGATTTTTTATATTTGAAAGGATATGGCGTATATTTTAGTAGAGGGTCTCAATTACTATGATGAGAACCACTATTTTCTTACTAATAATTGACAACCTTGTCACTGTCATTTTGTGCAAATTAATGTACGGTACCTGGACTAATATCTCGGTTTATTCAGGGGAGAAAGGTATTGGCAAACATGGGAAGCCTCTGCATTACAAGGGAAGCGCTTTCCATAGAATTATACCTAGCTTCATGATTCAAGGAGGTGACTTCACTCTTGGTGATGGAAGAGGCGGGGAATCAATTTACGGGGAGAAGTTTGCTGATGAAAACTTCAAGATCAAGCACACCGGACCTGGTAATAATACCACTTTATTCAATGAATACCATCCCCCGCCCCCCAGACCCAAAAAAAGAAAAGGGAGAAAACAAGAAATTATGAAAATAAGAATAATCAAACATTCAGACTTCGTTAACTTCAATTCGTGCATCTTCCAGGGTTTCTATCTATGGCAAATGCTGGGCCTGACACCAATGGCTCCCAGTTTTTCATTACAACGGTGACAACAAGCTGGTACCTACTTGTTCTTTCTTTGATATACCAAATAATCTATTCTACCTCGAATGTTAGAAAAATCACAAAAAAAAGTGGCCTATTATTTCTTTGACCGTATTATGTTTTGAAATTACAAATAACCCCTTGAGGATAGTGTTTTTTTCTTACATAATGTCAAGGGTTGTTAGGTTGTATTTATAACCAGGCTAAACCCGAAGGGTAGTTTTTTTTAATTATCCGTTACCTACACCTAGTAACTGAACATAATGTGTTTTAATGCTAAACTTCAACTACTGTATGATTGTTTTTTGTTCTACTGCTCGAATCCAAAATTCTGACCAAATCTCTCAATGCCTAGGTTGGATGGTCGCCATGTTGTGTTTGGGAAGGTGCTGTCTGGGATGGACGTGGTGTACAAGGTCGAAGCTGAAGGTAATCAGAGTGGAACACCGAAAAGCAAAGTTGTTATTGCAGACAGCGGTGAACTTCCCTTGTAATTTGGCTCTTTTATAACCACACTCACAGAGTGTCTGCCACACTTTTCTGCTTACATCGACTTAAAATACTTGCAAGAAGATAATCTTTTGCCATCTAGTCGTTTTCCTAATGAGCATGAATGAACAGTGATCTGTGTGGCAAATTTGATATGGCCATTTCTTTATTTATGTTTTCATGTGTTGGAATTTTTTCTACAACAAGTTATCAAACGACATTCAAATCCCATGAGATCACTTGTTAAATCTGTGTGTTTCATCTTATGTTTCACAATATTTTAAAGATTGTATAACAGAATTTGAAACATGTAGTGTAACAGAGGACTCGAATTGCATTCAATTATTAGGATAGGTTTAAGATGGGATTGCAGGGAGGAGTAGGCACTAAGGTAGGGTTAAGATGGGATTGCGGGGGGGGGGGGGGATTCTAGACGGCCAAGGATAGTCTAGTGCCTAAGTAGAGCGTAGTCGGAGCTAGACGTGGGGCCTTTACAACAAAAGTTAGTAGATAATGAGTTAGTAAATACATGATATAATAATTAATAACAGGAACACAACACTCTAAAAGTGGAAATACTGGATATAGATATAGATGCAAGTCTTGAAAAATTCATTATCTAGGTTTGCATTTACATTGAGGTATTTGAAACGAGTGAAGTTTACGTTCATCTAAATTAGAGTGGATTTATAAAAATATCACACCAACAAAAAATCAAAATGAGGTCGCAGAATTAATATGACAACCACAAAGTAATGAATTTATTTTGGATCTTAAATCAATCTTTTAATCAACTTTCTAGCATCTAAGTTTAGAGTAGATGAGCTACAGAAAGTGAAGTTCATAAAAAATAATTTAGATTTGTAAAGAGAAAAATAAATCTGCAAGTTACATGACGATTCATCTTTCATGTTTGTACATATGTTTTATTTATTTCTGTTTGTGTGTTAACATACATGAGAAATGTTCTATTTTCCGAAACAATAGGTTATAAATTGTGAAAGAAAAACACTGGAGAAGCTGCTTCTGACAAACACAAACTTAAGATTTGCAGATATGCCTGCAGTGATAAAGACAATGCAATGGACAATCTAGCCTCATTCCCCAATCTTACAATCCTCACTTTTCTTCCCTGGTTGTTTCTTACACCCTCCACCTCCGCCTCCTCTAGTCCTTCTTAAACAACTTCAATATTTTGAGTTACGTTGCTTTGTTCCACATTATCAGCATT
Source organism: Ajuga reptans (assembly GCA_032274785.1). Lineage (NCBI taxonomy): Eukaryota > Viridiplantae > Streptophyta > Magnoliopsida > Lamiales > Lamiaceae > Ajuga > Ajuga reptans. The sequence goes on from JAUEKW010000009.1 coordinate 635,784, forward strand.
TCCCACTGTTTTGAGCGCGTTCGACTCGCTCGCCTCTCAATCTAACTATCACCACACCAAAGAACAACACTAGTATCAAAAAGATTCTTTTGCATAGTGTACTCTCCATCTCTTTGATGTTAATTTCTACTTCTGTATGCGCCTTTTTATAACCAAATTTTGCTACCAGTTAAGTAAGAAACTAAATTAATATATATATATATATTAAGAGATCAAATTAATCATGCACTGACCCCAAACTTGTTGATCAGCTATAGTGGAGTATTAAGCGCGGTCAAATTTCGTGTGTTTCACTTTTGTCCCCACTGCAATCAAACTGTCCACTCTTGCAAGAAAATGAGGGAATATAGGTAAATATATCTTACTTAATAATATAACACATCCGTCCATAAATAATAATTGTAGGATTTTCCTGCCCAAATGCACTTCCTAATTCCAGTAATCTTTCCCAAATTTATAGTCAAGCATTCCAAACTTCACGTTCAGTTATCGCCAGTTGTAATTTAGGATCCAATAAACTGATAATTATGTCCAATTAATCGGTAATTATGCAATCTTTTCCCAAATTTATGGTCAAACCTTCCAATTCAAATTGCCCCACATATTAGTAAATTAAATATTCACCGTGCAATTTGTTTGACTTTATTATTAGTCGCAATTACAATCTTACATTGAATCAATGCCAATTACAAATTGATAGCAAATTTTTCCAATTCCAAATAATTCTTATTAAATAGTACCTTCTAGAAGACCTTATCTCTTGCACAAATCAGAACAAAATTCATCAATTTTCGGCATAAATTTATCATAGTTAATTTACCTTTCCTAAATTGACGTATCAAGTTGAAGCATATATAAATCCCCAATTGCATGTTGAATGAACTTCCTAACCCATCCCTCACAACAACGTCCGTTAATCGAGTAAAAAGAGAAAACGTCCCAATATCTTTAGTGGCCTCGGAAGGTGTCGACTCCGGAGTAGGACCTGCAAAAATTCACCTAAACGTGTTCAAATTCAATGATGCATACAACTTTTGTGTAGCAAACAATGCTTCAAAATAATTATTTCGTTACTTTTTCCCGATGTTTTTCCGGCTAGATTTGATAGAACCTATATAATGGGAGAAAGATGTCGATGCTATCTTGCATCATTGGTGAAGAAAAAGAAGTGATGTTCATGTACTGCAAAAGTTGAAACTCACTGCAAATCTCGTGCGCCATGTTACTGAAATTGGAGAAGGTTACTCTCGTGCTATGCAAAGTCGAGAACCTTCTCTCTACTTCTCCACTGATGGATTTCAATCGTCATCTATAGGAAATATCAGAGGTCTATTTCTCAGATCCCCATTTTTCAAGAATCTTCTATTTTATGAAGTGGAGTTCTCGCGTATGCAACAAGCAAAGAGATTATGATGACCCTTGTGCAAGGAAAAAGATATTAACACCCTATTTCATATGTTATTATGTATTTTTCATGCTTTTATTAATGGTTTTTTTAATTAATAAATATATAATTACGCATGTTTTATTATATTATGATTTAATATTTTATTACATTAGAATTATATATTATATATTCATAATACATCTATAAATCGTGCATCGCACGATGGGAGAGTTCTAGTATATCTAATAAAATACCCAAAAAAGGGACCAAATCAATTTAAATTCATTTCGAGGCCCAATGAAGGATTAGGCCCATCAACCAGTCGGTCAGGCCAATATTTAACCCAAATGATCGACCCTACTCGACTTTTTAACTATTGATCATGAATATTAAATTGTACAACAGGTGCCACATGTCGACCTACATCAACCGTCTATAAGTGCCGCATGTCGACCATCGGTAGCACACACGTGCCACAAGACTATAAATTAAACACCCTTTGGAAAATCACTTTAGATAACCTATTTTCACATTCTTGATTTGTTACTATAAGTTGCCTAGGGTCAGCCACTATTCCCAAATCCCAATACATTGACTTTACTTGAGCGGTGGAGGGTCTTAACTATAGGTCATCTCTTAGCAAGCCTAACGATGTGCTTTGCAAGTTAGATCAAACTTTATTGATCAAGCATCGAACGTCTAGTATCGAGCAAATCATAAATAGTTAGACCCGAATTTCGGAGGTTGACCTAAGTTACATCAATTTTGTTGTAGAGAAAGAACTAATTAAGTTTATATTTAATTAGTGTGGAGGGATTTATACAAATGGTAGCAAAAATGAAGGGTAAATTTCGAGATGCATCAGTGCGCTCTCTCACTTTTCCGATCTCTCTCTCTCTCAATTAAGCTGCTAGAAATTGTTGAAAAAGATTACAAGGTTTGTTGTAATACGAATTGCTTTGATAACGAATTAGCGCGAATAAAAATACTCCAATTATAATTAGATTGGTTAGAATGAAGGCGAGTGTTAACACTCTTTTTATAAGACAAATTTATTCCGTTCTCAGTGCTTGCGATTCTGTGGCAATCGTCTCCCAATATACAATTACTAAATTCTTGTCATCGCAGCACAACAATTAATGATAAGAACACGGCGAGTCAAATAGTATCCAAAACTCTCATTTGAGACGAACAAAAGAATAAGAATGAATAAGTACTTCGTGAACTGAAAAATTCATTTTTTAGTCTACAACTTAGGTGAGTCAAGAAAATGTATTGCATCTTGTGAAATATCAATTTTGGCAACAAAATTTGGGGATTTGTGGCGGCTTATCAGATGTGACATTAATATGATGAAGTGTACTGCCACATATTTACCATTATCTAGTAGTAATAATATTTAATAAATTTAAATTGAAAGAATACGTGCGACGCAAGTGACAAATTCCGGTAGGGTTTACAATTTCTGATGAAATTTATCATCAAATTGGATAGTTCCTAACTTACAGGACCAAAGCTGATATTCCGCAAGATATAAGATTTTTTTCGGACTCGCTCTAAGTTACATGACTAAAAATAATTTTTTTCCTTTTGTAAACGGATGCACTTTTTCAACATGATCATTAACAACTCTTGAATCGTACCTTTTGATCAATAATCACGATCTTCTGATTTTATTGCATATTTACAAACGTTTACGTCTTTTTGTTCGTACATATTTCACTTGAATATGCGTAATTTATCACAAACACATTTTCATATAACAAACACTCCTTCATTAACATCCAAAATTGCGTAAATATATAAACAAATTAATCAATCAAAAGACCCAACCTTTGGACTAGTAAGCGACCACTATAGCCGAGTTAACTAAGGTTGACATTTTTGTTCATAAATTCAATCTGTACATCCAAGGATCGTAGCGAATCACCTATTGGGGAGTGTTAAAATGTGGATATGCAGCAGAAAATCATTGCATGAAAAAATTATGTAAAGGGCTATTAGCGAACTGCTAGTGTTCGAGCTCGGTTAGAGCTCGATCAAACATATTTATTATTAAACGAACAGAGCTTAAACATTGATGGCTCGTAAACATGTTTTAGGTCTTATAAAATAATAATATAAAATTAATCATAATAATATGTTTTTATATTACTCCCTACGTCCCATAAAAAGAGTCATGTTTGATGGATGTACAACTTTTTATCTTTGGTCAACTTAGTCAATGTACAATCATTTGCAAGTGGATGATTGTAACCATTACCCTTACAAATTTGTTAAACTCATCAATTATCTTATTGACATCAAAGTATTAACATAATTTTATAAGAGCATCAAAGTAACTTCTATGTTTAACTACCTTTGACTTTTCAAACATGACTTTTTTTATGGGACAATAAGTAATTTTGATACAGGACTCTTTTTATGGGACGAAGGGAGTATTTAGGAAAAATTACAAAAGTTGTCCATCAAGTAAGGAGGGGTGGCATTTTATACCCAGCATGTTATGACATATGACGACGTAAATTTTGTCCACCGTATTGAGGGGTGTTCAATTTGTGCACAAATTTCACCTGAAAAATCAAAATTGCAAATGAAAAGTCACATGTTTCGATCTTCGGCCGGCTAGTCCACGTGGCATCCGACGTGGAGTCCTAATCAACTTGAGAGGGTGCCACGTAGGACAAATTAATGGACAACTTTTGCCAAATGTAAAAAAATGTTAAAATAAATATTAAACTAGAAACAATTATGAAAATTATTTGAAAATCCTAAATATTATTTTACAATCCAGAAAATTAAAAAATAAAATCTAAAAATTATTTTAAAAATTAAAAAAATTCGTTGAAAATCCAGAAAATAAATTATTTGAAAATTTTAAAAAATTATTTAAAACACATAAAATAAATAAAAATCTAATTATTTTGAAAATCCTAAAAATCCATATAAAATTCAGAAAAATTACAAAATTTATTTCTGAAAATTATATAAAAATTCTAAAATTTATTTAAAATCCAGAAAATTAAAAAAATTCTGAAAATTATTTTAAAAATTCTAAAAATTCATTTGAAATTTAGAAAATTAAGAAAATTTATTCTACTTGAATATATATTTGTACACTATTTTTTTAGGCCTAGGCTATGTATATAGTAGGGATGCTGAAATGACCCCGGCCCACCGGGCCAGCCATAGCCCGCGCAATAAACCCAGGTTTAGGGTAACATATATACAGCCCGTTTAAAATTTGAGCTTTTTAGCATGGACCACCGGACCCGCCAAACCGCTAGGACTGGCCCAAAGTTTTTAATTTTTTATTCTTTTATTTTTATCTAGAGGCTAGTTTTAAAAGTTACCGCTAGGGTTAGAGTTAGGTTCACCATATATATTATTGGCCCGTTAAAAATGGACCGATAAGCCCGAATACTGCTAGGGCTAGTCCGAAACCGCTAGGGTTGGCTCATTTGGCACCCCTACTATATAGGCTCTATCTAAAAGACAACATTTTTAATGCAATCAAAACGTAAAAAAAAATACCTTCATTTTTTAAAAAGAACACCAGAGTTTTATATATTGGTCTTTCAGATTTTTTTTAAATAATATTTGTATATGCAAAAAAAAAAAACGTACAAAGTTCTTGATTTTTTTTTAAAATAAAAGAATTTTTTTAGGGACCTTATTTTTTCGTCCGTCATAGGCCCCCGAAAACTCAGAGCTGTGCATCTTAATTCAAAAACGATATTTTGTTATTCATGTGATCGTATGTATCTTGAACGTGCCCAACTAATTTTTAGAATTTTTAAAATAATTTTCAGATTTTTTTTTAAATTTGCTGGATTTTAAATAAATTTTTAGAATTTTCAAATATTTACATAAATAAGTTTTGTAATTTTATGAATTTTAAATGAAACTTTAGGATTTTCAAAATAATTTTCAAATATTGTTTTAATTTTCTGGATTTTAAATTATTATTTTTATAATTTTTAAAAAATAAATCTTTTAATTTTCTAAATTTAAACGATTTTTATTTCAAAATAATTTTCATATTTGTTTTTTATTTTATGAATATTTAGAATTTTCAAATATTTTTCATATTTTTCAATTTAATATTTTTTTTTTACTTTTTTGCAAAACTTGCCCATTAATTCGTCCTACGTGGAGCCCTCCCAAGCTGATTAGGACTCCACGTCGGATGCCACATGGACTCGCCAGCCGGAGATCGAAGCACTTGACTTTTTACGTGCAATTTTAAATTTTCAAGCAAAATTTGGGCACAAATTGAACACCCCCTCAACACGGTGGGCAAAAATTATGTCGTCATAACATGATGGGTATAAAATACCACCCCCCTACTTGATAGACAACTTTTTCAAATTTTCCTATTATTTATTTAACTCAGTTATTTAACATGCCAATGAATTTGTTGTTAAAGAATAAAACTCAAATTTGTTTTTGCAAAACTAGAATAATGCTCCCTCCGTCCCATAAAAAGAGTCATGTATCAAAACTACTTCTTGTCCCATAAAAAGAGTCATGTTTGAAAAGTCA
>JAUEKW010000009.1:641815-652342 GCA_032274785.1 Ajuga reptans
CGAACTCGAACATAAGTCTAGAAGCTCGAGCCGAACTCGAACACACTAAAAATCAAACGAGCCGAACTCGAGCCTTGCATCGTTCGGCTTGATTCAGCTCGTTTACATCCCTAGGAATTTGTCTGAAATCCTACTAGCCCGTCGAGGGCGAACCGGATCCGAAACCCTCTCCAACGATCCATCCACTTTTTCATAATCGTATAAATGCTACACCTAGTGAAATACACTGAGTCGCATGCAACATTTACCGTATAGGCACGCGCGCGCAACTATACACTAATACACATCCTTTTTATATAGAAACTATTGATCTATTGAACACATTATTCATACATTTTAGGCATCCATATACAACACCATGGCTTTTCCATACAACATATGATCAACCTTTCGGTAGGTTCGCGCTTGCTCTAAATTTTGAGTTTAGTTGTGATTTGAGCGACGTACTTACCCTGATGAAAGGCTTGTTGAAGTTCGAGGTCTGTGGGCTGGCGCGACCCGTCTGCTGCATATGTTCCTGCACCGTACGAAGATCCACCCTTCACTTGTTCCATCTCAAACATTCCGGTGCCAAACGTGTAGCCGAGAGGGACGAATATCATGCCGTGATGCGCTAGCTGTGTCACGGCTGTCAATCTGCAGCCAGTGTGATTCATGAGCTAAGAATTAACTTCAAAATAAAAATAATAAAAATCAAGAAGTTTTAATCTTTGGAGAAACATGTTTAAAAATAATCTATGGCATCCTAATTGTAGGCTAATGATGAACATTTTGAATGTTTCTGAACTTTGGATTTCTTAGAAACAAGTTTGGAAAGGTTAAGATTTAGTCTCTGAAATATGTTGCTTTCCTTACTCTCAATCCCCATTCAAAACCTCATCTTTTACGCAACGTTGTTAAAGACGCAAGACGCCGGACTAGGGCCTAGTGTCTAGGCAGGACTGAGAAGGATCGGGAAAGAAATATAGGCGGCTAATGGGAGCCTAGCGCCACGACAAGAACTAGTTGGAGCTAGTCAGGGATTTCTACAACAAAACTTTTACGCCAATAAGAAGCAACAAAAGCATATCGAAGTTAAGGTAGAATTACAACCTCACTGAACATTGATAATGTGGATTCTATATTGCAATTTCTTTTACTTTCTATCGCGTCATAACTCATCGATTTCTGGATCCACCACTGCTTATAAACTTCATTTTCAAAAAGAGATTCTCATAACTTCCTATCATATCTATAACTACGCAGAAATGCAATAGACGGAAATAAGGTCGTCTTACAGATCCATTTCCGTAAGGGGCAAGTTACTTTTAATGCAAAATGTGTTACTTTGGTTGTTAACATTTATACAAAAGCAACAGTTTTAAAAAACTATCAGCTTTTTGTGATAAAAGTGACATTTCTTACGTCAAAAGTAACATTTTTCATGATAAAAGTAACTCTTATCTTACGAAAGACGGTCTTGTTACTCCTCACCTTTTCTTGCCCATTGCAACAAAATGTAAGGTTCTCCAATTCATACTCATACTTCCTACTGATCTTTCATCAATAAGTTTCATTTACTATAAACACATCAAACAACTTCAAACTTAGCAATAAGATCAAGCAAACTTACGCAGTAAGTTCTTGTCCGCCCCCAGTGAAGCCCGTGCTCCAGAAAATTCCGGCAGGCTTCCCGGCAAGTGCTTGGGAGGCCCATATCTCATCAGTGGCGTCGAAAAATGCTTTGAATTGGGCCGCCATTACCCCGAATCGAGAAGGAAAACCAAAGAGAAAGCCATCAGCTTCAACCAGTTGCTGAGGGCTGATTTCAGGCACATCATCAGGTTTTGCAGGAGCCTTCATCTTCTCTAGAATTTTCTCCGGGAGCGTTTCCGGTACCTGATTTGTAAGAATGCAAACACTCAGCCACTAGTAAGACGACAAATAGACACGTGTATATCGATCAACGGCTAAGATGTGCTCCAGATGGCAGTTTGGAACAAACATGTATATTTTATATGGTAAACTACAATCGATCAACGGCTAAGATGTGCTCCAGATGACAGTTTGGAACAAACATGTATATTTTATATGGTAAACTACAATCGATCAACAGCTAAGATGTGCTCCAGATGGCAGTTTGGAACAAACATGTATATTGTATATGGTAAACTACAAACATAAAAAAATGATATAGCAAACTGTTGGGCCGGGCCAGGCCGGGTCAAAACATTAATGGTCCAGACTATCACTCTAAAATACACTAAGATTGTCAGGTTGGCCTGTAGCCCGTTTGTGCCTATTGAACCCGATGGTGCTTCAGGCTAAGATTCTTACAGCCCAGCAAGCGGGCCAGACTGATTTTACGACCTCTAATCGATCATATTGTATTTGAATGAGACATTACATTGATAACATCGATCATCAATATCCTATATCGAATATAAGAATTGAAAACCCCACAATTCAGAATTGTACTTAAAATCAAGAAATCGAATCACATAAATTTTCAACAATTCAACTTCATAATCTCAATCCCACAACGAACAGTTAATCATTTCAATCAAATTATTCCAAAAAAAAAAAAAAAAAAAAAAACCTGCCAAAGAGTAGCTTCAACACCAGGAACAGCATTAGCACCCCTTTGAATTTCTCTTGCCATGGTTTCCACGTGTCCGTGCAGAGAGTAAAACCTTAAACCCATCAAACATAATCTATTAATCTTCTAACAAAAAAAACTTCAACAAAATCAAAAGATAAATAATTATTAAACACATATACTTACACTACATACACCTTAGTGGGCATTCTGCAAGAACCAAACAAAAAACTCAAACCTGAAATTGTAACAGAAAGTGATTTAAAAAGTAATAAATAAATGGGCTGTGTTAATTCTTCTTTAAAAGCAAGAATTGATTAATATACAGAAGTGGGATTGCACTAATTCAAGAAATTGCAGCAGAAAATGTGTTCTGTGTGGACAGAAAAATGGATGATATGGTCTGTATTTTGTGTTATGTTTATGTAATAGAGAAAAAGATAAGAGCAGAGCAGGACAGATAACTCTTTTGGAGCAGACAAAGGATAACACTATTAGGTATTAGACAAAAACTTGCGTGAGACCGTCACATAGTCTGGCGGCCGTGTGATAAAAAAAATATTAATTTTTTATAGTAAAATATCACTGTTATTAAATAAAAGTATCATTTTTTTAGGAAAAAAAAGTATCACTTTTTGTACCGAAAGAATCACCGTGTGACGGAAAAAAAGTATCACATTTTTATAGTAAAAGTATCACTGTTATTAAATAAAAGTATTACTTTTTTTGGACAAAAAAAATATCACTTTTTGTATCGAAAGTATCACATTTATTTGTAAAAGTATCAGTATTTTTAAAGTATCACCTTTTTGGGCAAAAATATCATTTTTTCTGTAAAAGTCTATTCCGTCACACGCAGTCACACTGTGTGACCGCCACACACAAAACTCACTCTAGGTATTAATCTATTACACCCAAATTATAAGGATAGCAAGAATAAATTTCGGATGTTAAAATACACAATTTGTGTTTGTTTTGAGATTTAAATTCTAATTTCTCAATTTAATATAATCCTATCCTATAAAACAAATATATAATATTATATCATTACTTACAATAAAATATTATACCCACTAACATTTTTCAGCATTGATTTGACATTTACAGTATAATCCTACCATATATAATCTCAAAACAAACATATAAATTTACTATTCACCTTTATTTCTAAATTCTAGAATTTCAAAGGCAAGATTTTCCCCCAACCCACTTAAGTTTAAACCAAACACCCCCTAAGGGAATGATTGATCACTTTACTTGATAGTCCTAACGCCCCGTCTTACAACGAGAGTCTTATTTAAAAATATATATTTTTAGTTAATCTGATGAATGTTCAATTTTCTAAAAATCATTAGTAGACTTGCTCAATTTATTTTATTTTTTAATTTATTTTTTGTAAAAACATGACTCTCATTTTGAGGTAGGAGCAATTTTTAGACGGGACTTTTAAAGAAGGGACTAATATAAATTAATAATTTGCTAATATATAGAGTAATGCTTACCGCTTTACTAAATCAATAAAATTTATAATTAAAATCATCGTGGATAATACAAAAAGAAAAATTAGAGATGAAATCTAATTAAATTAAATTGAAAAGAAAAAAGTAACGGTTGATCTGATTAATTTAAAATCGGAGTATTTTTTTCTTTGTCAATTGGGAAAATCATAATAAAATAAAATAATACCAACGCTATTTATTTTGTAATTTCTTAATCGGTTCTTTTTTATGAAGTTTATATTTAATATTTGTTATCTTATAGACTTATACTATATGAATACATGGTCTAATACTAATATAAATTCAATGATTCATAATCTAATAGAATTACAAATAAAAACTTACACGAAACCTCTATGAGCCACTTTACTTAAATGAATAACATGATATTCCGGCTAATAATTCTGAATTGTCCCATGTTTACATTTATACGCGTCAAATATGCACTAATCCGTCCGATCTGGGTTAACCCGGTACTATAAATGCTAAAACATAACTAATTGATCCTACCTCACTCCTCAGACCAATTTAATCTGTTGAACAACCTTTAAAATCCTACCTAATTCTACCAAATAATCATATACCATGGATCAAGATCAAATCTTGGTCCTTCAAATAAACGGACCCTGTATAGTTTTATAATTATATAAAATTCTAAATTCTAAATGACCCAATAATTCAGTTAAATGTCAATTATATGAAATTCTACATGACCCATCAATTCAGTTAAATGTCACTTTTCCGAGCAGTACAATATGTTTTTAACTTTTTCCATACCCAGGCCCATCTCCCATAAAAAATTATATTTAAAAAATATACAACTTTTTATTCTTTTATTAATTTGATGAAAATACAACTCCAAAATCTATCAATACGTACTTAAACAACTTATTTTATGATTTTATTTAACTTATTCAATCATATCTAATTTATTTGTAAAATTAAGAATTTTAGTTTTTACTTAAACTAGTAAAAAGAGACATTTATTTTTTAAACATGACTCTTATTTTGGAACAAAAAAATATTTTCAAACATAATTTTTTTTTATGGGATATAGAGTTATTTTCTTCACTATCAACTAGCTTTTACAAATATTATTCAAATCTTTAACTTGAAACACACGAAAAGAATTAACAATATAAATATTTTTGCTCGAAGAAGAAATAGTGTTGAATTATTAAAAACATATGAAAATATAAGATTCCAAAACCACTTAGGTACACAAAATTATGAAAGGGGGACCATAGTGCAATTTTATTTCGTTTTCTGAGGCTAAGGAAGTATATTTTAACTAAAACTAAAGGTGGTGATTCTGCCAGCCCTCCTCATTGAGCCAACACGATATGTCGAGCCAGGTCGAGCCAGCCCAAAATTTCCTTCAGGCCATAGAGCCCAGACCAACCCAATTCATCCCCTTAAATATACTAAATATTTTTGGGCCGGCCCATCCCATAAGGCTCTTGGCCCATCAAGTCAGACCGGCCCAATGATCTTTCGAGTCTAGATTCCTATAACCTAACCCATCTAAAATGTCGGATGAGCTGGCAGGCCATCAGGTCGGACCGATTTTACCAGCTCTAAAACCATAAATATAAATAAAATAGACATGAAGATTTTGAAAAGTGAAACACTAAAATGTACCAATTATGACTTATTGAAGCTATGTTTAGGATATTCGAACCAGCTCAGTCCATTTTTTTACAGATGAACCGATCAATCGCAGACAGCCAAATTATCTTCTGGCATGTGCAGCTCGCAGGGGAGGGAGAAAGAGAGCACACCGGAGGTGGTATTATTTTTCGACGAATGATGATTCGGCAAGATCAATAGCACGAGCAAGAGCAGCGGCCTTGTTCTCGCACTCTCTCTGCTCATCGGCAGCATCACTGTCGGCAACAATACCGGCCCCAGCTTGGAGATGGGCGACCCAATCACGGCGCGTCTCGTTGTTCTTGTACGAGTACATAGTGTCATACCGTGTGCTGGTTGGGAACACGATGGTTCTCAGGGCTAAGGCGATATCCATATCTCCTGTGAAAGAAATGCCCCCGAAACCCCCGCTGTAGGGCCCGCGCCTCGTCACTTCTAGCTCATCGATCAATTCCATGGCTTTCACCTGCATAGCAACCCCCATTTAGATTTTAAAGGCACTTAAAAATATGGTTCTTGCAGATGTTAAAAATATCGTTCATCTGGGGAAAAGTGATGTTGATAGAGATCAAGAATGAAAAACACATTCAGGAAAATTATCTTATTGTCTATATAGAGGCAAACACACGCGCACCCATGTGGATGCGGGTGTGTCCTGCACCTAGTGTAGTACGATAAAACATATTAAAGTTTAAACTGTGAAATATAAGTCAGGGTCGAAACAGTTACACGCAAGATGGGAATGCAGTATGGTTCTGCAAGGGTCTTCAAGTATGAACGAACTGAATAGGGGATGGGGGCTCCAATCTAGTGGGTCGAATGGACACTCAAATCAATAACAAGTTTGGGATAATAATTTAGTATCAGGTTCTACTTTACAAGCAGAAATACGAAATACTGGGGGGGGGGGGGGGGAGGGAGAGGGGGGGGGGAATTAACAACCTTGGGAGCTCCACTAACTGTTCCGACAGGCAATGCTGCACGAAGAGCATCCCAGCTGGTCAAATTAGGTAAAAGCTCACCGGTGACCTTCAAAATCAAAATATATTAGTCAAGTCAAGGTAATACTAAAATTTGACAGTACATACTTTTTTCCCAGACAAAACTAGCTAGTATTCTAATAAGAGTTAACAATTGAACAGAAACATATGTCCAGTAATCTTTACTTACGGGCATAACCTGCAAAAAATTCAGCAATTTTCCATGTATGTCAAAAGTTTTAAATTGTTTATTTCTTGCTTACACAGCTCTCAACGCCCAAGGCTTTCTGTTTTATTGTACTCTTTTGCATGCATAAGAAAAGCTATTGTAGGATAAGGATTATATCTAGCAAAGAATACATACCGTTGAACTGAGGTGCATGACATGGGAATAGCGTTCAATATTCATGAGTTTCTCAACCTTGACAGAACCAGCTTTCGACACCTGCATTGACAAAGTTAATCTTTATAAGTTGCAACAGAGCAATGACAAAAGACAGTCCACTTTCAGAAAATGGAACTCCATAAAATACCCAGCATATAAGCACATGACACTGAAAATAGAATGCCTTTTATTTCCATTCTGTGATCAACACAATATAACTCAATTAGCTAATAGTTATTTCACTTTACATTTTGTCCCAAACTAGCCTCGGAACAGACTTCCCTGTGAATTGCGTGAAAGTAGGATACTCAAATTTGTGGGTCCAAGAGTTTTACAAAACGTTCTTGGTGGAAAAAAATGTGAATGGAAGACCCCTCTGAATTAGTCGAGTAGAATTGAGCAATGAATTAATTCAGTTATAATCTTGGCATGCCAACAGCTGTTTTCAAGCTCTATTTGCTCTACTGAAGATAACCAACCAAATAGGACATGGGATAATATCCAAAGAAAACCTAAACCATAATGCTTTATAAACTTAAAACAGTCTCACAAGGAAATCAAGCAGTAGGGTTGAATAACTCGGAAACTCTGAAATTAATCTATGTTGAAGATACTTGGTGAGAAGTCACCACTTGGATTAAAAGAAAATGTTTTTCCGCCAGCAGAAATAATTTCACAAGAAAGTTTTAAGAAAGTATGGCAAGGGGCCTGTCTTATCAATCCCTAACACCTGACTTTGTAAGAACTAATAAGTCACAAGCCACACATGTCCAGTGGAAAGAGATGGGACCAACCTTGCCAACATCATTTCTTCCCAAGTCAACAAGCATAATGTGTTCCGCACACTGTTTTTCATCATGCAAAAGCTGATTTTGCAGCATATAATCTTCTTTGGGTGTCTTGCCTCTCCGCACAGTTCCAGCTAGAGGTCGATTAGTGATTGTACCCTGTCATCAAGAAAGATAAGCAGAAAAGGAAATGAGTAATTCCAAAGCCAGCAGTAGTAAAAGACTAAAGAATGCTAAGAAAACCTTTTTTAAAAAAATCTACTGAAAACAAAAAGACTTGTCCAAGTATCACAAGATGATAAGTATGCAGTCCAGATTCTTAGAATAAAATTAGTCTTGTAGAAGCAGTAAACTGAGATAACAATGAGTTACAGCTACGAATGTGCTGCATACGCCTCCCTTGAGCTTTCTCCTCCTTCCTTTGGTATTCTTGGGTATATTAGACATCAAAGTCTTTTCATTTTAGACACCAATACTGCACTAGACCTAAACACATTGTTACTTATAAAAATCTAATTGAGGAAAATAGAATGAAATAGAAGAAAAATAAAGTCATCAAAACGAGTATTGATATCCATACCCTCACATACAAGAAGCATCAGCAACAAGAAGAGCATAAAACGTCTTAACGAAAAATTCAGTGATCTCAACAAATAAATAAAGTGACAGCACAGATGTCTACCAAAATGGAAGTTGAAGCAACCATGACAGCACTTTGCATTTACAAAGCAGCAGATACTTACCTTCTTAACTCGAGTAAGAATTTCAGGACTTGAAGCAACCAGGATGCAGCCTCTTGCCTAATCACACGTAATGAATTTGCAGATTGCAAGAAACAAAAAAACTAAATAAATAATAAAATAAATTAGTAGAAAGAAAAACAAACCCTCATGAATGAACAGATTTCAAGAAAGAGTAGGCAGACCTGTAAATATGTCATATATGGACTTGGATTGACAATTCTTAATGCTCTGTATACTTCAAAAGGATCTGCAAACGTTCGCCGTTCAAAACGCTGGCTCAGGACAATCTGGAAAATATCCCCAGCTAGGATATGCTCCTTAGCTTGCATTACTGCCTTCTGGTATTCCTCACTTGTCATGGTGGACTTGTTCAAAGATGGACCAAAGAGGCTAGTGTGTAATTTTATCGACCCCGCAGCAAGCCTAGGTCTACAAGGAACAATAGGAACAAGAGCAATGATTAAAACAAAAAACAAAGAAAACACAACCAAAAAAAAAAAAGAAACAAGAAAAGGCTGGGAATATAATTTTAAATATTCCTAATTGAAAATGGAATCACTTACGTCTGTATATCATGCACTCGAGACACTAAAGCTTCTAATTTATTCATCCCTTCATCATAGGCTTCCTGAACAGAAGAATACTGATCCAACTTGACCCAGTGTATCACATATGCTTTCTGAGAGAAAAGATTTAGAGGACATAATCATCAAATACTTAATAAACAAAATAACAAGAACAGCTGACCTTGAAAACAAACTTCTTTAAATCGAACTGCATGATGAAACATTCACATAAACGTACTGCAAAGAATTTGAATATTTTTTATTTAATAAGAGCGATACTGTATGAAATATTTACTAAGGTAAAAGTTACTAAGAGAGAGTACGGGATATCCAAAGTATATGTTACTCTTCTCACTAGTGTATTTTCCATTTTCGCAGGCCAAAAAATTTGATCAAGAAATTCTATCATATACAGGCAATAATATGAGGAAACAGGCCAGTGCAAACAGCTGCAGCCTGTACAATAGTACAATTCATTGTGTGTGTACTGTACAATCCGAGGGAAAAACAAAATATATCAAGGGAGCGTGAACAAACCTTTTCCACATGATCAAACACAACTATATCATCGTAAAGGCCCAGATGAAGATCAGGAAGGTTTCTGTCATCTGCAGGAGCTTTTGAGAAGGGAAGTTTTTTCTTTTCGACATAACGAACTGTATCATATGAAAAATAACCAACCCAGCCACCTGTTTGGGAGAAAAGATACCGTTAAAGAATTCTCTGCTTATGACTGAAGAGAAAATCCAAGATCTTTACTTGCGGTATCATACGTCCGTAAACAGTATGCAGAATCTTTTACAGACACATCATTTTAATCAAGCCTTCTCTAGCATTTCCCAGACCTTTTTTTTCCTAAGAGCGATAGAAGAAATAATAATATATTTAAAACAATTACTTGAGGCTGGGAAAATAGTAAGTTTGTATTTCTAATGAATAAAAAACCAATATCGTCAGCATAAAGTTAAGTCCCCAATCAGATAATATACCAATCTGGGGCAAGCAAGTGAAAAATCAATAAGTTACAGTGATACAAACTCATCTTAATCAGGAGGTAAAGGCCAGGTGTTATGCAATCCAAAATTATTTATTATAGCTTAAATCTGATCAGGAAATATCAGAATTCACCAAATTAGGTGAAATCAAATAAATCTGAGTTTAATGAATGTATAGGTAAAACTATTTGCATATTAACTTGATAAGTTTCTTTACATAGTTTGAAAAATTCAGATAAGGTTCAACTTCTTACATATCTGTAGTTTGCAGGAATTCAGTATGGATTCAACTTCTTTCGTATCGGTACCGCGGGGGGGGGGGGGGGGCCTGATTTTGGAAGTT
>JAUEKW010000009.1:655245-669030 GCA_032274785.1 Ajuga reptans
TTAACTTTTGAGGTGGCGCTGATGTGGCAATGATGAAGTTGCTTTTGTAGCTTTATGGATGCAACCACCCTTATAAACAAAAATATTTTTTTCCCAAAAAAATAGTTCCCAAAAAGTATTAATTATGAACAAAATCATACTATGAATAAAGTTGATAAGTTTTTGAATTGCTCATATAAAGTAAAATCACATAACAAATGTGATAACAAAAATAATACATTTTCAACATAAATTAATATATTTTTTTCTGAAAAAAAAATATGGTACTTTTATAAGAAAAACAATACCTTTGGTTTTAATAATTAATACTTTTGTTCCCTCAAAAAAAATAAAAATTAATACTTTTGATTTTAACACCTTTTCAACGAAAAATAAGACTTTTTACTATAAGTGATGCCACTTCCGTAAAGTAACTTTGTTTAAAAAATAGTCCCATAAAAAAAATCCAGTATTAAAAAGATTATTTGTTCCATAAAAAGAGTCATGTTTGATCAACTAATTGCTCGGTTTGACTGTTCAATACTAATCATAACTAATTCATATTTTTATCATATACTTTTTTCCTTTGTCGTTGGTCTTTATTAGGTGCAAAATAGGGGTGACAATTTGAATTATTCACTCGAGTTTATGCTCGGTTTCAAATCGTTTCAGGTTATACATTAAAAGTTATACAAAATATATGATTATTAAATTTTAAGATAAATTATCAAGTTAGGAACAATTCAGATTGTAATAGGATTAATCTTGCTCAAGTTAGATTAATTTTAAATTTATGTTAATAAATTCAAAACCTAGAGTTCGTGTTATCGTGTCGGATAAATGATTGCCAACCTCGTAATCCACAAGGGCTAAAGGGTAATTCACAATTTCTCCTCAAAATGTGAGTTGGACATCTCCCAAACAAGATAGAACAAAAAAAATCGGATAAAACGAAAACAAACTCGTGCCAAATTTTAACGGTCAAGAACCACCGTCGTGGGTAAATCCAACGGTCAGTATTGCCGTACGCCACCCCCTCTCTCTCCCACACATCTCGGCGGACTGAAAAAATCTCCGCCTCACTGTAAATGTATATATAATCCATAAATTGTGTGTATTTGAAGTTGATTTAGATGTTTTGCCTCCCTAATATGGCCGCCACCATTGATACATCAATAATCCACAGACGAATTTCGACGTTTAGATACAGCAATTCCAGTTATTTACAGAATTACAGCTTCGTTTGCAGCCGGTATAGAGCTTTCCATGGAAAACCTAGTTGTTTGATTCATGATACGAGGTCGTTTCTGTTGCAGCCTAGGGTTTCGAAAGGGTACTTTCTGCATAATCATCTCAACTGGAAATCTACGAGAATCTACGCCAACAGTCCTCGCGAACACGACACTGATTCGACTGATAATCCTGAACCCGAAAGCCCGAAGAAACCGGCGGGTTCGGGCCGGAGGGAGAAGCAGGGGAAGAACAACTGGTGGAATAATAATGGGAATAGATGGAGGTGGCAACCGATAATTCAAGCTCAAGAGATGGGTGTTTTACTCATACAATTGGGGATTGTGATGTTTGTAATGAGATTGCTGAGGCCTGGGATTCCATTGCCGGGTTCTGAACCGAGGACTCCTACTACGTTTGTTAGTGTTCCGTACAGTGACTTTTTGAGTAAGATAAATGGTAATCAAGTGCAGAAGGTGGAGGTTGATGGGGTTCACATTATGTTTAAGTTGAAGAGAGAAGCTGTGGGTATGGAGAATGTTGGTGGTGAAGTGAATAGTAAGTTTCAGGACTCCGATTCTTTGTTGAGAACTGTGACTCCCACAAAACGAGTAGTCTACACGACGACTAGGCCTATTGACATCAAGGCACCATATGAGAAGATGTTAGAAAATGATGTTGAGTTTGGCTCTCCAGATAAGAGGTCTGGAGGATTCTTGAATTCCGCATTGGTGAGTTGTTATTAGGTTTGTTTCTAGTTAATATATTTTATCTGAGAGCTTGTTTGCTACCGAATACTGGTGTTGTTTATTGTTGGTATGATTTTGAATAGTTAGGACCGTAAAGTTTCATGCTTTATGAAATATACAGTGTCCTAAGTGTTCTTACCTATGAAATTCAAGACCTTCTGCTTTAATGTGGACCTTTTGGAGTGATGATGAATGCTTGGGTGTGTGGTTACAATAAGAAAATTTGACTATTTATATTACTTAAAAGGCATTGAGAGCTGCTTGAGCTTGTTACGAGCAATTTCTTTAGTTGTTGATGGCCCAACACACACTAAGGCTCAAAGATGTCTTGGGGCTCATACGTAATATGCAATGAAATTGTATTTAACGAAGTGAGGCTCAAAGAGGGCTTGCTTTTCTATTTGTCTTATGGCATCTCGTACTTGGAAGATCTTATTCCTCTCTTTTCTCTGTTCTACAGATAGCTTTATTTTATGTCGCCGTGCTAGCAGGTCTTCTTCATCGATTCCCTGTAAGCTTTTCTCAGGTATGAACTACTATGCTGCATAATTTGGACACTCTGTCAGAGATAAAACTGTACGGCCACATTCTGAATATCACCTGCAAATTTACAGCACACACCAGGGCAGCTTAGAAACCGAAAGTCTGGGGGTTCTGGAGGAGCCAAAGTCTCTGAACAAGGGGAAACTGTTACCTTTGCTGATGTTGCTGGCGTTGATGAGGCAAAGGAGGAGCTGGAAGAGATTGTGGTATGTAAGAGTTCTCACATAATCTGGATCTTACTTTTTCAGATTACATTAAATTCAGTATTACTTACCATGGAATTTTTTCTTGTAATGAAAACATAGCACCCCAGTAGTAGGTGTTAACCCCAATACCCACAACTGAGGTAGTATTTTATGAGAATTTATTGCCTTACTGTTTAATATTGCTCTTTTTACTGCCCAGGAATTTCTTAGGAATCCAGATAGATATGTAAAACTTGGTGCACGCCCTCCCAGAGGTGTTCTCTTGGTGAGTTATTTTCTTCTAAACGTGCCTCACTATGTGTTTGGAAAGAAGATATTCGTGGAATACATTTTGTTGTCTATGACTCTATTCTCTAGATTTATTATGAAATAAATGTGTTAGATCCTAATGCTGGTCTAAGTTCATTCTATTCATCTATTTACTTAATTAAATAACTTTTATCTGGCAATTTATATAAACACAACTAAGGAGGAAGTCAACACTCTATCTGCGTTACAGGTCGGTCTTCCTGGAACAGGTAAAACGATGTTAGCAAAGGCTGTTGCTGGAGAAGCAGATGTTCCTTTCATCAGCTGTTCTGCAAGCGAATTTGTAGAGCTATATGTTGGTATGGGGGCGTCTCGTGTCAGAGATCTTTTTGCACGAGCTAAGAAGGAGGCACCATCCATAATATTTATAGATGAGGTTCCTCTTCATACTTCCTAGTTGTCCTTCCTCTTGAGTTTTGAGGTTTCATCTGTAAGGCATTCTGGTGAACAATCATTTACAATCTTCTAACTAACATCTCCTCACTTTGTAGATAGATGCTGTTGCCAAGAGTCGTGATGGTAGATTCCGTATTGTGAGCAATGATGAGCGGGAACAAACCTTAAATCAACTTCTCACTGTATGATTCTGAAACCTAGTTTGTTGTGTGTGTGTGCGCGTGGCGCACACACACACACGCGCGTGCTGTAAGCATTTGTTTTGCTCAGGTAAGATATGCTTACTGGAAAAGTACTGCAGGAAATGGATGGATTTGATAGTAACTCAGCAGTGATTGTCCTTGGAGCAACTAACAGAGCAGATGTTTTAGATCCTGCCCTCCGCCGACCGGGTAGATTTGATCGAGTGGTTATGGTAACTGGATTGCCTTGGCCCTTGCTCTCTCTCTCTCTCTTTTAATTATTATTTAAGAGTGCTGCAAGCTTAAGATTCACCAGTTTTCTGTATAGTAAGATTCGTAATTTGGTTCTTAGGTTGAAACGCCTGATCGGACTGGAAGAGAAGCTATTTTAGAAGTACATGTTTCCAAGAAAGAACTTCCTCTTGGCAAGGATGTTAATCTACGTGATATTGCTTCGATGACCACAGGTTTTACTGGGTAATAATTCACCCTCGAAATTATTGATCCACATGTTCCTTAAGTGGCATTGTTGAAGTGACAATCCCTTTTATTTTTGGATATTGTGCAGGGCAGATCTGGCAAACTTGGTGAACGAAGCTGCATTATTGGCTGGAAGGAATAATAAATCTGTGGTGGAGAAAATTGATTTTATTCAAGCAGTTGAGCGGTCGATAGCGGTATAAAATCCAGTTTCTCTTTCTCTTTAAGAATATCTTGACCCCCTTTGTGGACTGAAAATTTATGCCAGTGAAAGTTAGTTTGATATCACATGAAATGTTCAGGAGCTGGATAACTCATGACTGGTAGTATATCTGATAGGTTTTCTTGCATGTCATGAGCACCTTTAGTGGAGATTCTGTAAGGGCATTCACAATTATATTCGAAACTTTGTCATCAGCCTCAACCTCGTTTCATGTAGCTTTTCGTTGCCCTGATAAGTTTTTGATCTATTAAAACCCCCAAAATTCTACTCCAGTTCTGTACAATTCATTTTATTTTGTTTCAAATCGCTGGGAGAACTACTATTTGGTGAGAGTAGGAATATTGGTTAAGTCCTCCCTACTCTGCAGCACCCGTCCCATTCAGCTCCAGCCACTTAAGGAAGTGACCGATACCCTCTTCTTCAATGTCCTAACCTCTTCTCCAAGTATCTTCCATTTCATTCTCTGTGTTAGACCAACTACATTGTACTACTATTCAGTTAATATATGTCACCAGCATATATATTTGTTATATTCAAAAGTATAGGCTTTTCTAGTACTAGATTGAGATATGATTTTCAAATTTGAAGACTAAAGATCTGCAGTTACCTTATCTATATGGTGTAGCTACTGTAATAATATTGTATCAGAAATATAATCTAAAGGAACTCCTTTTATCCGTTGTGCAACGAAAGAATTTATATCATACTGACAAATTCCAAACCCTGCTAGACCTATGCGACGGAGTTTGTTATGAATGAGCTTTATCTCTGAATTTGGCTTATTTTCAATGGAAGTAGCAAACAATTCTTGATTTTTTTTTTCTGAGTTTCTAAAAAAGGTAGTGTGCTACAGGGGATTGAGAAGAAGACCACCAAGTTGCAGGGCAGTGAGAAAGCTGTTGTTGCACGGCATGAAGCTGGTCATGCAGTGGTGGGAACTGCCGTTGCAAATCTTCTTTCTGGACAACCTCGGGTTGAGGTAATAGCATTAAGCTCTGGCATTTATTTTGGTCTTTCTTCGTGTATACATTTTTTTTTCGACTCTTTACAAATTGTACGGTTGTACCCTTATGGTTGGCGTGGTTCAAACTTCAAAGTGGAATTTTGTAAAAATTTAATTCGAAATGCTACCAACTGGAAATTTCTCTTTGGCTGGGCACAAGGGAGAAGGTTGATGGTGTTATGTTTTGCAAGCTAGAGAAGACTAAACCTTTTGTCGAACTGTTACTATCATATTTCTATAAATTCTGAACCCTAAGATCATCTAGGCAGTGGAAAACAAAGAATGGTATTGAGTTCTGGGTTTCGATAAAAAATAAACAATGACAGCATTTAAAAACAATCCATATATATACACATGTATATCTGCTTATCCAAAAATTCGTCCAATCATCTATACAAATAGGTATGCTATCTGCACTTTTGAATATACTAGGATACTTGGTGTCTATGAAATGTGAAATGATTTTTTCTTGTCTAGCTTGAGAGCATGATGTTGTATTTTCTATTATCCTATAATGTCATTTCTTCTTCTTTTTCCCTGAAGAAAAAGAATACCTGGATAGTGCGGTGACATTTTTAGTATCACAGTCTTCTATTGTTTCTCTTCAAAATTTCTTTTATAAAGTCCCTCCTTATATATTGATACTAAACCTAAGCACGACAAGATGATTAATTTGTGGGTGATTTTGGTTTCATCAGAAACTGAGCATATTGCCAAGATCTGGAGGAGCACTAGGATTTACTTACATCCCTCCAACCACTGAAGATAGGTACTTGCTCTTCATCGATGAGTTGCGTGGGAGACTTGTTACTCTTCTCGGTGGGCGTGCAGCAGAGGAGTTTATTTACTCTGGCCGTGTATCAACAGGTGCACTTGATGATATACGACGAGCAACAGACATGGCATACAAGGCAGTGGCTGAATATGGTCTAAACGAAACGATTGGCCCTATCTCATTGTCAACTCTTTCTGGTGGTGGAATGGACGACTCGGGAGGATCTTCATTATGGGGGAGGGAACAAGTATTACGTTGCATCTCTTTTATCTCTTTTCTAATTTGGGCCCATTTAAGTTTGGGAGAATTACAAAAACCTCCGTTGCGGCTTTCCTATTATAGATTCACTCTTTCAAAACTTATAAATGCCACCCTTGACATTTGAATTGCACCTAGGAGGAGGGGGGGTTATTTGTATTTTTTTCTTGTGGTTTTATACTTCCATATATGTCCATGTCATCTGTACTTATAGCAAGTTTTTGCCTTGGATAGGGACAGCTTGTTGATCTCGTTCAAAGTGAGGTTAAAGCCCTGCTGCAATCGGCCCTTGATGTCGCACTCTCAGTTGTTCGTGCAAATCCCACGGTCTTGGAGGGTCTAGGCGCCCACCTGGAAGGTACTACTATAACAACTGTAGTTTTCTTACATTTCATCGACATATTTTCAGCTGAAATTCTGAAACTGAGAAAGTGTAAGTACCTGAAAAGAAAACGTCAGCTACTGAATTCTATGTTATTTACACAACTATTAAATAGGATTGTTTCACAAACGTAATCGTGCACCTTACATGCTATTTGAAACTTATTTCTCATTTGCTGCATTTGGTTTTGCCTCTACTTATTAGTTTCTAGGCCATTTAGAGAAAGAAAAAAAAAAGTGGTAACGTGAAGTGCTAATAGTAGTAGCAAAATCCTCCAAATTTTTCAATTTCTCCTTTATTTATTGTGGATTTTCAGATAAAAGCTAAAAATACGATTAATACCCAAGATTTTCAAAATATTTTTTGAAAACAATTACCATAATCAGTAAGCAACATAAAATGATGATCAAATAAGATTCCAGTCTTAAGCATTCTAACAATAAACTGCAACTACTATTAAGAATTCTAATTCCGTTTGAAATTGTTCCATTAAATGAACTTAAAATAAATAGTATGAAGTCACAGTAATGAAATAAATATCTACATTAATTGATTAAAAAGAATTAATGAAAATTAACAATTAAAAGCTAGATAATTAATAAAAATAAGAATGATAGTTTGGATCTTAAGGACATATTAAACCTGATTTATTCCCGAATAATTTACCAAATTTGGTTCATCTGGCGTTATTTTTCTGATTTTATCAGTTTTTTTTTTTTCCGAATAAAACCCGCATTACGAATAATTGACACTGTTGAATCATACCCGCACCCGAATCTTGTTACTATGGTGCAAAAAGTTCAAGATGCATATACCTTGCTTTCTTCTGAGTGGTTCTTTTTCTTTAGTTAGCCCTATTGCAGCTATACTGTTTTTGAATGAGAGAGAAAACGAAGAAATGCAGATATTGATTTTCTGATAACAATGTATAATAATTCCAGCAAAAGAGAAAGTAGAAGGTGAGGAGCTGCAAGAATGGTTGAAAATGGTGGTTGCTCCTGCTGAGCTTACATTCTTCATCAGAGGAAAACAGGGTTCTCTTCTCCCTCTTCAATCCGGATCTTGATACGGTTTGGTCAATGCGAATCGAGACATTGGCTCGAATGTAGAGCGTTACAATGGTTGGTTGCACATTCGGCTCGAATGGAGGATACAAGTGATCGTGGGTCGGAGACTTTGTATATGCATAATACAGTAACATCAATATAGCTCATTTGTACAGTCTGCTTACTGGTAAATGCTGTTTCAAGACATAATTAAAAGAGAAGGGGGTAATGACCCCCCTAATGTTGCAGTAAATGTCGAAATTGTTTTGTAATTGACTGTACTTTGTCTGATTATAGAGAAAAAACCCATGTTTATTAAATGTATGTACTCCTCTCTCTCCCCTCTCTTGGGATCGTAATGGGGCGGGTATGAAGCGGGTTTCTTGAAACCCGTAACCCGCTCATAAAAGGAAAATTAAACCCGTAACCCGAATTATCAAAGATTATTATTTTTCTAAAAAAATCTTATATGGGCTTATTGTGATTGTTTTCAGTTTCTGGCACTGGCAGTAGAAAGTGTAATATACTCCATCCGTCCCATAAAAAAAGTCCTGTATCAAAATTACTTCTTGTCCCATAAAAAAAAATGTTTGAAAAGTTAAAGTTACTTAAACATAGAAGTTACTTTGATGCCCTTATAAAATTATGTTAATACTTTGATGTCAATAGGATAACTGACGAGTTTAACAAATTTGTAAGGGTAATGATTACAATCATCCACTTGCAAATGATTGTACATTGACCAAGTTGACCAAAGATAAAAATTTGTACATCCATCAAACATGACTCTTTTTATGGGACGGAGGGAGTATGTATTATCAATCGAATATATCTTGACCATAATGCAACAAATCTATAAAAAAAAATTGTAAATAAATATCTTTGTTTTTAAAAGAAAAAAGAAAGGAAGGTAAATAGAATGAAGAGATAAGTTAGGCAAATGCAGTTTTAGGTCCCTCAGTTATTGAATAAATATTTTAAAAGGTTCGTTAATTATATAAATAGTTGTAAAACTCATTTGGTTATCTAATATTTTTTTTGAAAGGTACTTCAAATTTATAAATATTTTTACCCCCCCCCCCTATTAGAATTAGATTTTTATTAATCTTTTTTTATAAAAGACTATTTTTAACTCCTGAGGGGTCTTTCGAAATATTTTAGATAGTTGTAAGCCTTTTAATATATTTTTGGATACCTACAACTATTTTCATAATTAAAGGATCTGTTGAGATATATTTTCTCCATAAATTATTGACATACTCCACCATCTACATATCTTAATGATCAACATCAGTCCCGTTCCCATATCGTGAATTCATGATGGACATAAGTTAATATGTCTACCAGGTAATATGTTAAGACCTCATAAAATGCAACTAATCTTTATAGATGACTTTATTAATGAATTAGGAAAGAGAAAATTTCTGACCTACAATCAAAATTATTAACTTAAAAATAAAACAAAATATTTTTTTTAAGAAAATATTACATAAATATGATTAAATGCAATGCATGTTCCTAGGAAAATGTGATATTTCTGACGTTAGTAATATCTCTTATATACTAAAAGAGAAATCCCTTGAACAAGTACTCTTTTAAACTAGGAGTTAATTGTGCTTTAAGCAGCCTCACTTATCACAAGAATGTTTCGAATGGAGCGAAACTCGAACAAGAATGTCCCATTGACTTCATAGTAGCGAGAAATCCAGTCACTAAATTTAAAGAAGAAAAAGATGCATCTCTAAATTTTAGCAACTAGCATTTTATCAACTTGAACATTTCGTTTCAAATGCATTATTCTTTTAGATTAAATATAGATATTATGTGATGAGAGGGAAATTATTTTTTTTAAAAAATTGTCTTTAATTTGACTTTTCTTTGTAACGAGTCATGTTAGATACTTGCAGAAAAATATTTATTTCTCCTATATGCTCAACTTAAATATATGCAGATGCTAGTTATTAATTGAAATTATCAGTTGATATTTTTTGAAAGAGAGTCTTGTCTTGTTTTAACAATAAAATGGTTGCAAACTACTTAATGAAGGTAACTATGGTCGGACCTAGTAATGTTTATGAGTGAATCGAATGTTCATCTCTTATTTTTTTCTTTTGCAGGGGCCGCACGAACGCAGGCCCCCTCTTCCACAAATTATGACGTAGACTCGACCACTTGGGCCGATCTTAGGTGGGCACCCTTCCAAAGTGCAATGGAAGTCACCAACCTAGGCTTTGGGCCTTCTTGATCGCCCAACAACCCCGTCCAGGTAAGTGAATCGAATGTTCATCTCTTTTTCAATATACAAACTCAAAGAAAAACATAAAAATTGAGGCATTTGTAATAGTCGCTATTAGGAGGCTCAGCTTATAAGCTCTTCAAAATATCGTATAAAATGTTTACATAGAATACATGAATTTATCATATATAGTCAGGCTACATACATCCTAATAACATGCTCAACTACTGATTCAAAAATTTGAATGGCAAATTACAATTGAAAATAGCAACTCCAGTTCCTTTCACCAGGTGAGAGAGAGAGAGAAAGAGAGAGAAAATGGCGGCAGCATCACTATGATGAATCAGAATTCCCTTCTACCTCCTCAGTTGCTGATCAAAAGTATAGATATATGTTAGAAGCCAGTTATACATATATACACACACACAGACACACAACAAATAACAAACTAAACAAGTTTCAGTGGATCATCAGAAACTCCCAATCCCAAATTCCAATCACTAAGCCTATCGGGTCGGGTTAGGCTAAAAATGGTGAGCTCTGCCCGGCCCCTCCCCCTAATATACACTGATATTTGTCGAGCAAG
This sequence comes from Ajuga reptans, assembly GCA_032274785.1. Lineage (NCBI taxonomy): Eukaryota > Viridiplantae > Streptophyta > Magnoliopsida > Lamiales > Lamiaceae > Ajuga > Ajuga reptans. The sequence goes on from JAUEKW010000009.1 coordinate 665,829, forward strand.
CCTGGTGCTATGTTTCCTACCGCCCAACCCATGCCAGCTAAAATGTCAGGCGGACCGAGTCAATTTTACCACCTCTACTCATACAAGAAGATAAGTTGCTCAAGACACCTCTACTCAAAATCGTGCAAAAGGAAACCCCGTCTCTCCTAAATTTTGTTATTTTATCCATTTATTTACCAACAATTCACCTCATTGCCAGCATAATATGTAATCAAGATTCTTATAATTAATCAGTCTCTACGCAGTAGTCAAGATTCTTGTGTTCTAATTAATCAGTAACCTACATAATATGTAATCAAGAAACATACAATGTATTATGATAGAAAACTTTCATACGCGACGAGCAAGGGGAAGTTGCAAAGATCGTCCTGCAATTCATGGGCAGTCCCAAAAACCAACCCTTTATCTTTTCAATTGCTCAAACTTAGTCTTTTTTTAGCCGGAATTCGAAATTTTGTTGTATAATCGCTAGTGCACCACACATGAGCTCTTTTCATTGTTCCGATGATTTTGTGATCTTCGTGATCAATCTTGACATAATGCAACGACGGAAAAACGAAAGACCTCAACTTAACACTGTCATATACGATACAGGTGCAATTATCCAACGAGAATTTCAAATTTTTGTTTTAAAAACAACAAAATTCAAGACTAAGTTCGAGCAATTAAGAAGATAAAATGACCAATTTTAGGTTACGGGACAACTTTTGCAATTTGCCACGACGAACAAACGAGCAAAGGATACACAGATTCTCCTAAAAACACCTCATCATCATCAACTAGAGAACATAAATTCTTCACAAGTCATGGTAAGTCATTAATCAAAATATAGCATAACCTAAATTCAACCATTATAGCATCAATCATAAATTCAAAACGAAAGAGAAGCTAACCTTCATTTGCATCTTCTCCTTCTTCAACCTCTTCCTCCTCGTCATCGCCTTCCTCCTCGCGGTCCAATCCATACCTCTCATTCAAGAACTCGACTGCCCCTTTCGTCAGAACCAGACTCTCGCAGTCCAGAATATCAAACAAATTCAAAGTCCTCGGCGTCAACATCTTCAATGTCCCCACATTCCTACTCGACAATCTCACATTATCCGAAACTTCCGTCATCAGAAACGTCGACTTCTTCTTCGGATCCAGCCCCAGCCTCCCCATCATCTCCACAAACTCCTTTGTTTTCGGCTTCTCAAATTTATCGTCGAAGTCCTCCACTACAATCGCGGTAGCAGCTGCACTCGCAATCGCGGTCGAAATCGCAAGCCTCTTCTCCTTCCTGTTGATCTTCACGGACCAATCCTTCGGCTTCGGGCCGAAAATAACGCCACCGCCGGGCCGGAGAGGCGTCCGCTGGGAACCACGGCGTGCGCGGCCGGTTTTCTTCTGCGGGTAGGGTTTCTGCCCGCCACCGCGGACCTCCGCGCGGGTTAGGGTTGAAGCAGTGCCACGGCGACGGTTGGTGAGGTCGGTAGTGATGCCGCGGTGGACGACGGCGCGAGCGGTTTCCGGAGGGGCGGACTTCAAATTGAGAGTTGCGGAGCCGACTTGTGTTCCTTCGAAGGAGAGGACTGGAATTGTGGCTAGCTCTGAGCGGATTGATGTGGAAGCTCGCAATCTAGGGTTTGGGTGCGGTTTGAGGAAATGGAGCTTGGAAGAAGAGGAGGTTCGAGTGGATAGGAAAATTGAGGAGGAGAAGAAGGAGATTGATGAAGGTGATGCAGCTGCCATTGTTGTTGCAGAGTTGAGAGAGAGAGTGTGTGTGTGTGTTATCCTGTTATCCTTTGCCACAACTCCAGACAGGGTAAAATCGTCAATTACTTGTAAAATGAAATTCAGATTAATTTTGATTTGCGATATTGGACTAACTGGGCTGTTATCTATTTTAATGGGCTGGAGGCCTACAAGGCCCGGCCCAGTGGATAGTAGATGAAAGTTTGAACTAATATTCCTTTTTTTTTTCAAACGATAGAATCATATTAACAAAAGGCCAAATGACCAAATGGTCCATTCAAACCACCAAAGTAGTCCAAATGAAACCGATAACCCCGAACGACAGTCCCAAAAGGGTGTCAGAGTTCAAACACTCCAAAAAAAAGAGTTCAGGCACTCCAAAAAGGAGTTTGGGCACTCCATAACGGAGACAAAAAATTTCCACAAAAGGAAACCTTGCTAAAATCTGAGGCAAAGACATCAAAGATTCAAAACAAAAAAATCAATTTAACCTGCACTGGTGCAAAACACCCTACTGTTAGAGAATGATCTATCTCGAATCATATCTCACTGGAGAGTTGAAACAAGTAAAGCAAAAAAATAAAAAAAAGATACAGATATGAAAAAAAACCGAAGAAAACAAAAATAAAATGGGATCCTCCCCATCTCCTCTGGATCTTCACCAATGATGTGCATCCGATTCAGAAAACATTTTTTTAATAATTATTTTCAATCAAGATTCAAGCATTTAATCTTATAAAAGTTCCAAATAAACCCTCCAATTTATCTTGCACAAATTGGACTCTCACAAAATTTTCAAGTTAACAAGGTTTGTGCCGTTTAGTTGTGTCAAAAAAATCGTCTGATGGGCTAGCCCGTCCAACCTGAAAACTAGATTAGATTAGGGTATGTTTTCATTGGCACAAAGACAAACACGAGGTCTTGAAGCTAAACATTATTTAATAAATTTGAAATACTTCCAGAGAAATTGAATTTTAAGGTTATTAAATAATATTTAGGTTTTTAATTGTAGTTTTACATTATTTAATAATTTTCAGATTATAATTTAAAATGTTACTATTACTAAGATGATTGCAGACATCTTGTATTATTTCTAGATTTTTAACTAACTTTTAGATTTAAAAATAATATATATATATATATATAATATATATATATGTATGTATTATTCAAATCATTGTAAGATTATATTTCACAATCTCCATATTTGAGGACGCGTAGGCATAAATCGCCAGAATTCACATTTTTCTCAAATAAAATTACGTCCTCATTTTTCTATTCCATTCATATTTCACTTTAAAAATAAATAATTATTTTTCAATTTTTTTAGAGGAAATTTGGTTCAATATTCATGATTCAATTTGATGGACCATAATCCATGATTCATGGAAGAGTGGGTCTCATGTGCACCTGATGCACATAAGCCTTATTGTGCACCTGTCATGGCCCACCCATTTAATATTAAATA
>JAUEKW010000009.1:669130-680158 GCA_032274785.1 Ajuga reptans
CCTCAATTGCTTGCAAGGTGGACTAATTCTTTTAGTATTTAAATTTAATAAATTCTGAATATTCTATTTTTAGTAAATGTTTTGGGCGGGAAAATTTTCATAGTTTCTTTTTATAGACGTTTTCATTTTATTATATAGTAAGATAGGGTTGAATGGGACGGAGAGAAGAAAGCGGTCAGGCCGAGTAAATGAGTCGAGTCGAGCCGTACGTAATGTCATTAAAGATTGTTTGAAATATTATCGAGCTTCTAATATTATATTAGAAATTATGTGGTCATTAACCGAAACGAGTTTGAACGACTTTTAATCGAACCGAACACGGGTCGAGCATGAGTAGTTTGACATTTTACACTTGTTTTAATATTTTTTGCTTATCGAGCTCGAGTCCGAGTCGAACTTTATAACGTAAAAGTATGTTCATGCTTGTTTGATATTTTTAACCGAACTTTAAGGAACAATCTTGAATCGAGTAGTTCGGATTTTAAGCCCTACATTAGGTTTTAATTGATTTTTTTTTATTTTAAATGATACCCACTAAATTAGTAAACAGTATGAAATATTTTTTACTCCTAATAATTTGTTCATTTATTTCACAATCATCATAAACCTAAAAAATACAAAATGATCTAAATTTTAAATAGTATTTTAGTAAACACATGGAATACTAGAAAATAGAATAAGTGAACTCATTATATGTGTTTAAGTAAACACGTTACTATCCTATAATGGTAGAATTTCAATCCAAGCCCCATTCTTTACTTAATCTCCCGATATAAGAGTTCATTTCTAAAGTTCTCAATTCGGGGCCTCAAATTTGTGTTTCATCAATTCGGGCTCGACTTTGAAATTAATTCCATTTTCTTGGAGACTGCATGCTGTTGGCTACAGCAGCACAAGCTATTAGATCTCTGTAGTGTTGAATCACCTGCAACATTCGAGATGATGGCGATGGATGAACATGCTGATTGAGGATCTAGACAGGTTTGGAAAGAGGAAGCCTTATTTCAAAAGTGTTGGCAGAGCATGTAAACGCAGACCATGGCTGATTATCTGAAATCCGACATTTGTGATTCGGATTGTAATGCTCACTACGAATCACAAGGCCCGGTTGGACCCGTTCGCCCGGTCGAATGGACGTGCAGTTACTGCACATTCCTACTCTCTCAATGACGTGTAAAGTATATATGTATATCACAGATGCACATTTCAATTATATCATTACAACATTGATACAAGATGGCAAATGAAAAAAGCCTCATGCAACCACAAAAGCACTAGAAGAACCTGTAAAATGCTTAATTGTTCCCACAAGACTCTTTGAAGCACCAAAATGCCTGATTCTGTACACACCTGAAGCAGCTGTTTGTGGAACCAACCACTGTATGCTGGCATTGCTTCGAGTGCTAAGTTTAGAAGGCCTCGACCAGACAAACCGAAGGCAGAAATCGTCGTCATCATAAGCAGGCTCCCAGGAATCCTGCCCTCTCATAATCTCCACCAGAGCGAAAGTACCTTCAGTCATGAGGTCGTTTCTCGGGCAGGCTGACCAGAAAACCACAGTCACGTTGTCGCCTCTCTTGAAGGTGGCGTTCTTGGGCACGTCTACGCTGACGTCACCGAATTTTACGTTGATTGGAGTTGCGTCCATGACAACGGGTGTGAGCAAGCTTATTTGCTTGCTGAGGAGATCGGGGGGTTGAGGACCGGATTGGACTGGTTGAGCGGTGATTAGGGCAGTTGCAAGCTTCTGGAACTCTTGAATGTAGGCGCTGAGTGTGTGTGGGCCGTATAGTGTTGAGGCACCCTGAAATCGACGAAAGGTATGATATGTTAGAAACGGATATGGGTGTATATATATGCTTAAAACTGATCCGTCGTCTGTACGACATTTTAGTAACAGGTGTAGAAGTTGCATGAACAGTCACTAAATTATGGTTGCTTGTATCAAACTGGATACGAAATATTAATTTCTATCAAAATGGACACTAAACTCATATTTTTGTACCTCCGATAGTTCGATCTAGAAATTCTGTCTGATTCTATCCTACACGACAGTCAGTTTTAGCTCCAGTTTTTTATTAATTTGCATAAAAATAAGTACTGAAGCTTGAGATGGGACCATCGCTGACTAAAATATAAGTTCAGTACCCATTTTGATATAGATTGCTGCAGATTTTTACGTATAATACCCTATCTGATAACAAATTTAGTTCCAATTTTGATGCAAATTAATGTTTAGCGTTCAACTGGTGTTTGTGCAATTAATCCTTTCAAGCAAATTTTATGTGGTCTTAACAAATTTTTCCTGTGTTCTAAACAAACAAAGGAAGAGCATGAGAATTATTTGTATGAATCGCATGTTAAATGCATAACAGATGAAAGATCAAGATTTTAAGCAGTTTATTGCCTTATCTAACATGAGAAAGTGACTAACCTCGTATCTCTGTATCTCGTACTCCTCAAATGTTGTCACGTATTGAGAATATGTATTTGTCAAGCCAGCTATCACAACATGGACGTTGCTGCCGAACTCTTTGCTATGGCCATTTGTAAGAACTTTTCTCACAGCATCTCGGAGCCTTCTCCCAGCCATTGTGGTGAACTCTGGTAAATGAAGCAAAGAAAGCCAATACGAGTGAATTTTGGGATCCATTTTACGTGAAAATTAATAATATTTTCAACAACAAAATCTGACCCCCCCCCCCCCCCACACACACACAAAGTTATCAGTATACATTAGAAATCAACAAACGTAAATCCTGCAATCTGAAAAAGGTTCTGCAATAGCCCAATGAGATCAGCCTTAATGTATGACCGCCTCCCTCATCAAGCAAGGGCCGATAATTATGCCAAGAATTTTCAGTCGAGTGAGAAGGGGTGTGTGTGTTTGTATTCTTCTTAGAATTTGAATTCTCATATGGGAAGTAAGGATGGGCATGGTGCCACGACAACCAGCAATAAAGCGCTAGTATCTTTGTAATGCCGATCTTGTTGCCTAGATCTAAAAAAATGAAATGCACACATTTCTGAGAGTAAAAGAAAGAAGTCAAGCTAATACCTCCAGGCACGCTAAGAATGACCAGCTGCCCTATCCTCAGAATCTGAACTGGAAGTATCGAAGGCTGGAATGGATTAGGGAAAAAAAAATATCAAACTGAGATGATGATATGCTCTATGAGTAACGGAATAGTAAGGGGTCAAGATTAGACAGTTAATAATATCAGAAATGATCGCATTTTTTGTTCATCCAGTTCCTCTCATGTTCCTATTTACCCCCAAAGTTTAAGCTCAAGTTAGAAAGCCTCGGCCACTACTACAGTACTACTGTCATTATTTTATCATAGTAAAGTACAAACGTATGAAAGTTGTCGGCTAAGTGGCAAGAAAAGGTGAGATGAGTCAATAACTTAATATAGGTTCTTTATTCGACCAAATTCAGTGAAAGATTGAACTCAGCCTCCAACTTCTTTTAGCGCACCAATGTATGGCATCGAATTCAATATCACCACAGGCACACACTATGAAAAAATCAACATATTTCATAATATGAGACTACTAACGTTTGAGACTTCAAATTGAGAAGGTGATGATGGAATTTCAAACTTCAGAAATGCACAAGGCATATACCAAAAACTAAGTTGCAAATGCTCACTGTAGTGTCTACAAACAAGTTCACTAGATAATTTGACCTCATAAAACTTTGTAGAAAGCAAGGTTGCAAATAGCTCAAGGTCATATGGCAGAAAGTAAAAACTTTTGCAGGAATGTAACTGACCGCCCAATCATAAGGTTTTTTCATTTCGCCAGTATCAAGTAAAATGGGCTTTGGAGCTTGACAATCCACTTGCTCCTTACTTGGAGTTTTAAGTAAGTTGCGGACGAGTCTCCAAAATGCATTACCCTGAGAGAGGGTGGGGGGAGCGATAGAGAGAGAGCATTAATATTCAGAACATGAGAGCAAAGACTGATATAACTAATCCAACTGATATATACCTGATCGTCGCCTTGCTTAAAATCAAAAGCCCCAGGCCCGTCAGTTGTACCAGCAGCAAACCCAAAGCCCATTGCTGCAGGGCATGTTTTCACAACATTGGCACCTGCACCTTCTTTCAGGATTGTAACATTAAGTTGGGAGAAATCAACATAACTATGGCGGTAATCAATCTTCCCATTTAATTTCTCTGATGCTCCATTAAAAAGTTCTACTGCTTTATTGAATTGTCGTTCTCCGATAATACGTGTACTTTCAAATTCATCTGGATACCTGCCGAGCATTTGAGAGAGGGGTTATTAGTCTACATCAGAATCAGTTCTATGATTAATAATCTATCAAGTAACAAGTCATGATTGTTATTTACATTTGCTATGTAACAAGTACTGAAAATACATACCCAGGTCCTCGTCCATAGCACAATTCATTCTTTCCACCACAAGTACTATGGTTGAAGTCACAAGGTAAGCCAGTATCTATACAGAATGCACCAAGCACATTTGGACTAACATCACCACAATTGGTTTGGCAAAATGCAGATACAAACCTAGGCCTATCCGCCTGCCTGAGAGCACTCCTTACACGCCTTGCCAGGCTCAAATACCTGGTAGTAGATTTGCCCGGCGAAGGCGCAACAGAAGCAGCCAATTCTAGTAACTTATGATCTGCATTCAGGTCACCAGAAAAGTGGCTATTAACTCAAAAGTAGTTAGTCTTTTCAGGCATTCAACAATGATAACACTCTGAAGCTTTTCCTCTTTATATAGTCATTCCTACATATAATAAAAGGTGTCATGCATTGCTGCAATGGGCAGATAACATGCTCAAATAGTTCTCAGGTCAAAATGCAACCATGGGCCAAAAAAAAAAAAAAATTTATGTAGATTAGTTTAGGATTAGATTCAGCTGAAAAGAAGCGAAAATTCCTTGAAGGATCAGTATAATAGAGGTGACATGCATATAGTGGTGGGGCACTCCCAACAAATTGATCCAAATTGACTTACACTTTTCTTTTAAGCTGAACAAAGTGAACAAGGGATTATAAATAATTGATAATATTTCTTGAAATATTATACTCCCCCGCCCACAAAGTTAGGCTTACAGTTATTTTCACACAGATTAAGAAATGTAGTTAATATAGTTAAAGCATTAATATAGTTCGGTATGCTTTAGATCCCACATAACAGCAGGGAGCAGTAAATCCTTACGAGGGCAACAGAAAATCTTTTAAACACAGAGAGTGAGGAAAAAAGAAAAGGTCTTATGTCAAAACTATCCACAAGTCACAAATAGCATAAGTTTAATGTCAAGAGACTGGAGTGAAGATCAATGTAGTTCTCCAAATTCCACATTACCGCACTTTTACAACTGAAGGCATCAACACCGTATAATTTGCAAGTGGTTCTTGCAATATAATGCTGCAAATATATAAGAGAAGTACTCAAATACTTACGATTGTCTTCAACAACTGGAATAATGTTTGAGACTCTTCTGAATCTGGGAACTTTGTGATTCTTAGATAGATCAGATGATTTGCTCTCATTAATTCCCTGATCAAACCAGTCTTCCATAAATCGTGCTGCAGCTCCTTTATTATCCCCACTTATCAATGAATTTGTACGGCTCATAGAAGTTCCATGTGTGGCGAACCAATTGAAGCTACCTACTGGACCCCATTCATCATCGACAAACTTCAAGAGTGTCATCTCTTTATCAACATCGTACTTATATTTACTGCGTTCTGCAGCTGGATTGTTGAGATAAGCACTTGGACTTCGATTAACACCAGCATCCAGAAGCTCCCCTGTAAATGAGCAGAAATTGATAAGAATGATCTAGAGGTCTCAGGCCCACTGTTAAATGATTTGCTATTTATATAATACAGTTACAACTTTACAAGATACAGCAATATATAAGCTTAATGAGTACATAATTGAAACATGCTAAAAGAAGGGATCTACATCACTCTCCGAGTGGAAACTAGTTAAATGAAGCAAACGAAGCAGATACAAACTAGTTATGTCAAGGAAGCACCACGGTGACACCTAACAAAACCAAGTAAAAATGATAATGTTCCAGAAACAAGGGAAACACAAGTAATGTTTTGTGTTTAGATGGTGGACTTTACATTCCTGAAAGTTATGGTAAAGAGTACGGTAGCAAGTTGTGCGACAAATCATGAGGGCAATGAGGATTCCTGTCTAAATATTCAGAATTGTCAGCAATTTATGTTGTCCAAAAAGAATCACTGTCCGCAATACCTAAAGTAAGAATAAGAGGAAGTGTTTAGTGCCCCAATAGCCTCTTCTTAGGCATATCCAGCATTATGCCAAGACAAATAGAAGTGTTTGTGTTCCCTTACTAACAGATGCGTTAACCAGATGATAGTCAGTACTTTCACTTTCCAATTTCAAAAGACTGAACAGATAAAAAAAGGGGTAGAAAAGCTTCTATAAATACTAAAATGGAAACAGCAGGCATCATGAAGGAAGGGAAGGAATCGACAGATGATTTCGGAATTTCACTGGGTGGTGTTTCCAATTAAAGTTATTGCTCTATAATACTTTTGGATAGTAAGGTAAAACACCAGGCAGATGGACTGCTTCAACATGCTTTATCAACATAACTCACAGCGAAAAACAAGAGTCCCGTTCATCTATTGTCTCTATTCGTGCAATAACAAACTCCAAATGCTGGATGAAGCTCCCGTACCTTTATTCACATATATTGATCCAGGTCGGAGATTATCATGAGCTTGTATGATGCTTTGCTCAATTCCATCAACAAGGGCATCAAATGACTGGCGCACAAAGCCAAGGGACGTTACAATGTACACAACATATTGAAGATAGCCTCCAGGGCCAGCATGGGTATGAATGCCACTAATGGCCACGTTATTTTCTGTGTATAGATTCCCATACCTGTAATATCACAAGTATAAATCCTCTTAAATCAAATTCAATATCATCAATCAAGCTGCTCGTAGCTATAACCATAATTATAAAGGCGCCAAACTTTTTACGGTTAGCGTAAGCAACTTCATAATTTCACACAATCTGGATTCATTTGAATACTCGATAAGCAATAATTACCTCGCCTTCAATCTCTCAATCACTTTTATAGTAACAAGCTGAGATGCCATACACGCATCAAGATTTACAAACAAAACTCGGTTCCCCTGTGGCTCCGCAACAACAAAGGCCCGAGCTCGCAACCTGAAGTGAACACCAGACGCTATCTGGTCCGTGTTAGCATAACCCATCATGTTGACATCAGCTGCTGGCCCAGTGATGTCATAGCTTCCAAGCCCAATTAGGTAGCTGGAAGCTGATTTCACCCCTATACCACCCTCTACCAACAGAAGTACAAAAATTGCCAGCCAAATCATTCTAATTGATCCTCCCATCGTATCTCTACCTCACAGCCAGCTGTATTTACCTAATTCCACATTTTCCTTCAGCAAATTACAGAAAACAAGTGAATATTGCTATATGCAGAAAACTCAAAAACACACATCAATAACCTGATATAAATACTGAAACATAATAAAAAAAAAAATTGGAGCTAAGAACTTCCAATACTAAAGACAAAAATTCGCAATAGACAAACCAAACAAACAAAAAAACAAAACAAGAGGTGAGATTCAATCAGCTTTGCCGTCACGATACGGCGATTGCGCATGAAATAAAACATTGTGTAGTATATAACAAACAACAGCGGCAGTAGCACGGTGGATAACCAATTAAGGTCTGTATATACGTTGAAGCGCCGAAATATGAAAGATCAACAGCACAAGCACAAAATAATTCAACGAATTCAATACTTACAGAGAAAAACCAGAAGAAGATCTAATTACGGTACTGCAGCAAGGCAGGAATCTTCGTTTAGAAGTGAGATGAATGTGGAAGGGTCAAAAAGGGGGAAAATGGTGGATTAGCGGAGAAGTGAAGGCTGCAACTGCTGCTTCAATTACAGTTCTCCAGCTGCTACGTACACTACTGCTATGTTGGCCACTTCCCCCTAAAATATATATATAGAATTTTCTTTTTCTTTTTTCCTTAACATCAAGCAATGCATGAAACATTCAATAAGATAGTCCCCTTTTTCCTTTTTGGATGTCTCGAGAAGTAGTTCACTTTTTTATTAAATTTATATTAAATTAAGTATTGATTTCCTATTATATTCTTATGGGGTGTTTTCCCCTGCTTATTTAAAGCAACTTTTTGGCTTTTAGTTTTCGAAAAGCTATTTTAGGTGTTTTTTAAAACGGTTTCTGCTTAAAAAAAACAGCTTTTGGTCAAAAGCTGCAAGCAGTTTTTACTTGCTTTTACAGCTTTTAGTTAATTTTTTTAGTCAAAAGCATTTTTATCTCAAACACTATCTACTTTTACTTATAAGTGATTTTTCCCACAATCTCTAATTTAATCATTTTTCTAAAAGCAAAAGTAAAAAAAAACACCACTTTAGTAAATTAGGGTATGTTTGTTTATGAATTGAGTAGGACATGGAAAATCTGAACGTAAATTTTTTATTGCATGAATTCTAAATGTGATGTTTATTTTAAGATATAATGTGGTGAAATTGATAAGATATTGTGAAATCATCATTAAAATATGATAAAAATTATTAAAAAATTAAATAAGAATTAATAAAATTATTTAAATTAGATGGTCACGTCCTCCATTCGGAAGGGGAAATCCATAAACGAGATGCTACGGTTGAAAAAGTGCTCTATTTAGGATGTGTTTGCATTTGCTTCTACTTTTGAAAATTGATTAATTTTAGAGATTAAGGAAAAAGTGATTTGTTGTAAAAGTGAGTAGTGTTTGAAATCTAAAAGCATGAGTGTTTGCTGAAAATTTGCTTAATTCAATAATTTTACCCCTAAAAGTACTTTTTTCCCCCAAAAGCAGGTATATGGCTGCTTTTAGGGGGTGTTTTCCCCTGCTTATTTAAAGCAGTTTTTTTACTTTTACCTTTAGAAAAGCTATTTTAAGTGTTTTGGAAAACCGCTTCTACTTAAAAAAATAGCTTTTGACCTGGTCAAAAGCTGCAAGTTGTTTTTACTTGCTTTCGCAGCTTTTAGTTTCTTTTTTTTAGTTAAAAGCATTTTTATCTCAAACACTAAAATCAGCTTTTAGTTTCTTTTTTTTAGTTAAAAGCACGTTTATCTCAAACACTATCTACTTTTACTTATAAGTAATTTTTTTCACAATCTCTAATGTAATCACTTTTCTAAAAGTAAAAGCAAAGGAAAACACCCCTTTAGATTTTGGCCCAAAAGCTATTTTTTAAGCCGAAAGCAGTAAATGCAAACGCTCAAAATAAATTATTTTAAGCTAAAAGCCCAAAATGGTTTTTATTAAGCAAATGCAAACACAGCCTTAGAGGTGGCAAAATCGATCCAACATAATAGATCAACATTTTAGATGGGCTGAGTCATAGTAACTTTAGTCCGAAATACCATGGGACCCAACAGGTCTTCTAGATCGGGCCGGATCGAACCGTCCAAATTGCCATCTACGACACTATGTCTAGTATCCATCTTTAATTGGTATACAATCGCATACATGCTCATATAGGTGTGTGTCAATCCATATAAAATATTAGATAGTACATACTATATATAGCGCACTTGTTCGGGTGTAGCATCAAGAAAACGGTTAAATAAGCATGCTTCAATTTACCATATTAATAAGGGTATGACATGTACTGAATTTTTTTAAGTCGGTAAACTATATAACAATTTAATAAATAATAGATGCTCAAGATAATAAAAATATATAATTGGTTTTACCATTATTTTATATGTAACAAAAATAATATACGAAGCATATTTCCTTACCATTTCATAAACGATTTCTCAAATATACAATGATAATCTCAAACTAAATTTAAAAGAAATCATGGTAACACTATTGCATGATTTGAATTACAAAGATTAAGAAGGTGTTAGTATGAGATTTCAAAAATTAAAAGATGGTGACTTTTCATACAATTATTACAATTAGAATCATTTTGTCGTTTAGCTAGGGCTATTCGCGAATTATTTGGATGTTGGTTTGAAAACAGAATTTGATCGGAATTGTTTGTTTTCTTTAATAAGGCAAGTTTGAGTCTAATTTCAAGATATTTAAATCGTAAGCTCACGGATTTGTTCACGGACTCTGGCTTGCATGCCAATTCATAATTTTTTAATTTTTTAATTAAGTTGTTTTGTTGGTTTTGAATCTAATGTCGAATAGTTGATTTTTTTGTAATTAATATGTTATATTCTCATTTTTTTAATTGGTAATAGTATGTCCGTGTAATTTTCATTAGGCATATTTATGCTATCACATAATGAGTTTAACGAGCTCCCGATCTCAAGCTCGGGCTTAATTGCATGCATTACAAACTCAAGTTCCAACTACGTTAGTTTAATATTTTGTCTAGCTTTCGGTGAACTGATCTCAAAATATTTGCAAGCTCAATATATATAAGACGAACGGAACTCAAGCATAATTATAAAGGCACTCGAGTCTTGTATTATTTGATTTGATTCGGTTCGCTTACATCCTAATAATTTGCTTATTTTTCATGAATTTTTTTAAAGGTTTCAAGGCTTTACAAAGAGAATAGCCGGCCATTAGAAAATTCCCAAATTAAAAAAAAAAAGGCAAAAGATAATAAATATTACATCTGTTTCAACGTGGTAGTCTTGTTTTAATAACATTTTGTCTTAAAATGAAAGTCACGTTTTAATAATATTTTTTATCCCCAAATTAGCATCATGTTTTAAAATTCCATGTCTCATTTTGTGTAAAATAAAAAAATTTAAAATTTTAATTTCACTTACAAGATACATATTAGCGAATAAGTCAAATCAACAAATAAATGGAGTATTATAAGTAAGAATATTTAATTTTCGGAAGATTTTAATTTCATCTAAGTGAAAAGAAAAATGATAGCATATGGGCTATGTTGAGATATTAAATGGTTTCACATGTGAGTTGTCCCACATTGATAAAATACTATAAGAGAGTACACCTTATAAG
>JAUEKW010000009.1:727631-740063 GCA_032274785.1 Ajuga reptans
GAGAATCCATAGCTATTAGATTTTACATTCAAGCTTCTTGGTAAGAATTGAATTTTTTGCCACAAGTTTCGATCAACGGCATGTGAATGATTGATGGCTGCAAAAACATAATCCAGATGGTGGCTGTGAAAGAAAGACAAGTGTAAAACAATTTGATTTTATGGTAGGGAATAAGAAGAGGGTAAAATTGATAACTTATAGTATTCTTTCAACTTTATTTAAAATAATGGCTGTAGAGAGTAATTTGGTGGCTATGTTTAGAAAACTAGTAGAAGGTGAAAATATATCAGCTTAAAAGGACAATTATGTAAACTTAAATGCATAAATGAGGGTTTAATGGTGATTTCCTTGGTCAGCTACTGCAGTTGCATTTTCTTTAATTATTACTTGAGACAAATAGTCCCACCCCTTTTGGGCCTAACAAATTGTCCTGCACCGAGGGGATAAATAAACTTTTTAGCTCGGGCCATTTGTCATGGGCCTGAAATAATTAATAATTTATATGGTTTTACTATATGGGCCATTAAGGCCGAGCAAACGAGCCCATAGTATACAGAAAATAAACCCCAGTGTATATATAACAAGACAGCACCGCGCCTAGCTGTTACTGTTAGTGCGTTGTCATCGCCATTTTCACCTTTCTTTTCCGCCTTTTTTCTTATTTCTCAATTCTCATGTATCTTTGATCCGTCTTCTTCCGTTCTTCGTTCATGGCGTCTTCCAGTTCCGGCAATTCTGTACCTGCTTCTGGTACAATCATCTAATCTTGAATATGGACATCAACATTTTTTATTTCTTAATTTCTCATGATTATCCAGGAATCGTTTTTTTTTTTTCTGTTTTCTGATTAAACGATGATCTGTCTGCTTGTGTGTTTCTTCTGAAATTCTCAGAGGCAGTACAAGTTCTTGTCTCTTCGCTGGCAGATGACTCTCTAATGGTCAGAGAAGCCTCGGCTGCTACTCTCAAAGACATAGCTTCTGTGTAATTCAACTCTACTTGTGCATTTTGTTATTTTAATTGTGAATATTTTGTTGATGAAGGAGTAATAGTGGAATTGCATGAGTTCTTGAGTTTCTTGGAAAACGTCTTATGGGTCTTGAATTTGGACGAATTCTTTAATTAATCTTGAAATCACTCATCTGTCGCTTGAATTCATTGTTTGATATTTCTAGGAACCCGCTTCTGGTTCTTGATTGTTGTTCAACTGTGTCCCACGGTGGTCGAAGGGTACTATTTGTTTCTGGCCCTTTTTAACAATGATAGTATCATTAAGTGCTTTTAAGTATGAGTTATTTGACATGTATACCTTCCAATTTCAGAGATTTGGGAACATAGCTGGATTATTTCAAGTTATGTCTGTGGCAATTCGATTATTGCATAAAGATGATGTTGATCCTCAATATATGGCAAAGCTTGCCAAAATTGCTGCTGCTGAGATTATCTCAACCAAGGTACAACATGAGTACAGTCGGACTAGGTTGATGTATATGCACTTTCGTATATCAAACAAGTAATCAGAAGGAGTGCTACTCATGGATATGAAGTTTATTTGATTTGAAGTAGTTAAGGTTAGGATAATTTCATCCAGTTTTACATAATTCATTAGGCGTCAATCAACCTGAACGGTGAAACAAACAAAGAATCAAGTTCATGTCAAGGCTTCTATAACTAATTTAAAATTATCTAGTATACACATATATATATTAAAGACGGACAAAATGATATCACTTTGTCTTTAAAGATCCAGGCAGTGCTTTGCTGCATGGGCCTCCAACAGGCTGCCTTGTCCTGACTAGTCATGAAGGTTTATAATAAGACCCGTTAATTTGGTGCGTGCTACCATCTGAGCACCGATGCCTTAATGTTGGTCAGCCATGGTATTGACTAGCCTGCCTTTTACAATACTAATATTTTATTAATGATTCAGATTCTCATTTGACTTCTATACTTTCATTTGTTTGTGGGTATGCACTGATTGTAATATTTTCTTTTTAAGACATGTTGCTCATTCTGCTTTGTTTTTTGCCTTAACCAAGAATGGGGGTACTATTACTTGTTACTGTTATTATTTTTACTGCTTGTAGGAACTTAATGCTGATTGGCAAAGGGCTGCATCTGGTGTACTTGTTGCATTAGGTTTCCATCTGCCTGATCTTGTGAGTCCCTTATGTATAGTCATTTAGTTTCATTTCGTTTCTTACCAAATCATATTAAATAAATCAACAATTTAGTGATGCAGTATGCTATTCTATGCCATTCTATTTTGTACTTCTCTGCAGTTTTGTTCCTATTGTAGCTCAGTATTGGAAGTTTAAGGTCTTCTGCAAGCTTCATTTCTGATTGATGAATGTAAAATATCGTGCAACCTTGCTCTTTATTTTTAGTTGTGGAGACTGGAGTGTGAATCTCCCGTCTTTCTCTCACTACAACAAATCATGTATTAGGCTTGAATTTAATTGTCTCATGGATTTTGATTTCATTACAGTAATGTGCCAGTAGAAAGTTTTTTAATCATCTCGTTGGGTGTCGTTGACTTCTGTTGGATGACAACTTGCATTGTAGCCACTATTGTCTTGAGCTCCACTGGTTGTGACCTAATAGTAGTTACTGCAAATTATAACATTGACTTAGCTGATAAAGCAAATGTTAGAAGTCCCCTTTGTTGACATATTGCTCAAAGACAAATGAATTTTAACCTTTTTTTTTCTTTTCTCAGATGATGGAGGAAATATTTCTTCATCTATTTGGATCAAATTCAGCTCTTCCAGCTATGGTTCAAATACTTGCAGACTTTGCATCATCTGATGGTATTTCAACATCTTTAGCGGGTTTTATATACATAATGTATATTTTTATATTAATGTTAATTTGGGTAAAATGTTGTGGAGTCTGGTTCTCCAATTAGATATTGGTTTCTTGTACTTGCTCATTGATGCAAATTTCGTAATATCTGAAGCTTTGCAGTTCACTCCAAGGCTCAAAGGTGTACTTACTAGAATTCTGCCTATTCTTGGGAATGTAAAAGACATTCATCGACCAATCTTTGCAAATGGTATGCTAGCTTTGGTTAGTGGCTACATCTATGTTCTTATTAGGTGGTGTCTTTGATATTTATTGCCATCATTTCATATTAACGCAAGAAACTATATTTCAAATCAATTTAAATTATATGTTTTTTAAATTATGACATTTTATTTCTTCTTTTTGTGTTATATATGATGTTACTTAATACATCTTTTTTGGATAAGAACCTATACATTTTATATTACTTCAAAACATTAATATAAGTTCATCACATGTTATTAGTGTAATTAAATTTGTTCTATCCCATGCATCGCACGGGTGGATATCTAGTTATTATTATATATATAAGGAGGATGTAGGATGCTACTTTGCTTCAAGAATGAACCACACTATCTGTGAAGACTCAAATGTACATGGCCAAGATTATATGGATAGGTAGTGCATCTACCTTGGCGCTATTGGTTTGGCAGCATATTGCTGCATGCAGAACTTCAGGAGATAGTCCTGGCTGGAATTTGGTATGCAAGGGGGGTGAATTTGCATAAATATTTGGGATCAATTGACTTTCTAGAGGTTTGAGGAAGAAATACTTTGTAGATCTCATTGACACAAGGACCTATTAACAATAGATCGATTGCGATGAAGAATGGTCCTCCATGCTTTATGTTTCAATTAATTCTGCTTTAGATTCTGGTGCTTGGTAGGAATGCTATCACATGTTACTGCGAGAACAGTTGTTACATCATGCGTTGCTTATATCGAAGGAACTTTGTCCTTTTCCAGCATTCAAGTCCTGGTGTCAAGCTTGTTGGCAATATAGTGTTGATTTCCCACTGTATACATCTGTTGATGGTGATGTCATGTAAGACCTGTTACTTGCTTCAGCTCAATTCTGCATTTTTAATTGTTGATTTTTCTGCGTGGTTACTTTGGTTGCACTGAGCCATTTGGTGCAGGTCTTTCTTGAACTCTGCATTCGAGCTTCTATTAAGAGTTTGGGCGACTTCACGGGATCTCAAGGTTTCAATTAAAAAATCTACACATGATTTCATGTCTCATTTGATCCCTTTTTTCTTATTATAGATCTCATCTCAATCTTTCCTCTTACTTTCTTTTTTACTTGATGTAATGCGAACCAAAGGAGTTTCCCATTGTCTGCCTTGTATACTACTGTTGTGTAAAGTAATTTTAAACTAGATTTTGTGTGGATACTTTTGAACTTGTTGAGTTTTATTCATAATGATGGAAGATCCCTTGTAAGAATTATATCTCAAGTTTCAAGTACCGGACTTGAAGTTGTTAAGGCTTAATATCACCTTGAGTAGTCCTCTACATTAATATCTCTGGTGATTTTAGTCTCTTTTGAGCGTTTGAAAATAAAGGTATCTTGTTGGGAGAAGTTGTCAAAACTCAAAAGGCTAGCAGATCTTAAATCTTTCTTCTTATATTGTTACAACCTTCTATGACGTAGCATCTTGAGAATTGTGGATAGATTACTTATGCCTTTGTGGTTTTGGTCTATGGTTTATAGCTTATGCTGCATAAACTACTACTTGTCCTCTATCTGAATTTTTGAACGCTGAAATTTTAAGCAGAGAATTTATTTTGACGGAAAAAGTCGCACTGTCACACCTAGATAACAAGGGGCACATGGTCTGCAAAGTCTTGAAGAATAAACTCCTAAATTTATTGTATTTGTCGAGGTTTTGTAGGAAGACCAGTGCTTTGTCAATTATATCTCTTTTGGTTCTGCAGGTTCGTGTATCTACGGTCGAGGCATTAGGACAAATGGTTGGTCTTGTCACCCGGACGCAGCTGAAGTCAGCTCTACCAAGACTGGTGCCCACTATTTTGGAATTGTAAGTTAGCTTGACTTGTTAGCTGTTCATATTCTCATTTCACGGATAATATGCGACTCCCCGGCGTATGTCTCCTTGTTCATGGTTTTACTTTTTTTTTCGCATTGACAGATTGGCCAATTCTTAATTGAAGTTAGTAAAATGATGTTTATCAACAGCGTCTTTATTGTCCTTTTTCTTTTTCTTTTTGGCTTTCATAATGCAGGTACAAGAAAGACCAAGATGTTGCCTTTGTGGCGACATGTAGTCTCCACAATCTCTTGAATGCTTCCTTACTTTCAGAAAGTGGCCCACCTTTGTTGGACTTTGAGGTACTTGAATGTAATTGAAATTTTCCCATTGGGAGGGTTCGATTTTTCTGGTTGTGAGTTTGGTTTATAAATAGTGGCATCATCCTAGAAGTTTGTCATTTTGTTTCTTTCTTTTGTCTGCTTTCTGATAAGTTTGATTTCTATTTTTCTTACCTGTAAGTAGCTTTCTTGTTCTAATTACTGTTATTCGCATGCTTCTTGGCTAGTAATTATCAGCGATCATCCTTACTAATATTATTCTCTGTTCAAATGATGAACACCCTTATGGACTTTTTGTTGACAGTATTGAGAACTCTTGGTAATATCATTGCTCCTTGGTAACATTATTGCGCGTAGTTCATGCTGGCACAAGTATGAAATAGTGGACAGTTTAGTACCGGATCTGGCTGGGGATTGGGGGTTTGGGTCCAATAAAATGGTCCACTAGCCAAATGCCGGAATCGTCATTCATGCATACTTGGAGCGTATGTTATAGAATTAATGCAACTCAAGAGTGATTAAGTGATTCTTGTTCCGTTCTCGTTAAAGTAAGACAGGTATATTTGAATCACATGATGCAGTTACTTTGCGAGAAATTATAAGTTAATGGTGCATGTGAGTAGAAAACGTTGGTACAGATTTGACGACCACAACAGTTCAATACTTTATTCTATTTTTTGTTCAATTCCATAATCTTGTCTGTAATTTGTCTAACATGTTATGGTCTTATATAAGTTACAAATTTGCAGGATCTTACTATCATATTATCAACTCTTCTTCCCGTGATTTGCATCAATAATGATAGTAAACAGAATTCAAATTTTCCTGTGGGACTGAAGGTAAATCTGTCTGCTGGTCTTGCTTTCTGATGTGAACTATTTTTTGTTTATGAGAGAATATAATTACCTTCGTCCTCCTCGCCTCTGTTACTTGTTTCAAATGCCTAGTTATTTTATTTTGTTGATAATTCTGGTCTCTTTTACTGTTGTTTAATTCTGCATCAGAACAAATTGAAAGTGAGAAAAAAATACAAATTAAGATAATAGCAAGAATAAACAACATTACACCTAAGAAAAAAATGTTTTGGCATCAGATGACGAAAGGAACTATTGTTAGTTCTATGCTTTCAGCTATTTCCTTCTTCCAAACCTTTTTTTATGAACTTGCCTGGGTTTACGAAGCAATCTATAGATCCAAGAGAAAATCTTCTTTAGTTGGACATATTTTGTGTGTTAATTTTTCTCATGTACTATGATGACCATGTCTTACTTTCTTTATTGCTTTTCTTCTTTTTTTCCTTGTCTTTTGTCTGGTCACATGATTTTCTACTTCCGTCTGTGATTAGTCGATTTCTAGTTCCAGTGTTATTCTGTAATATACAGTGATGGTAGTTACTTTTTGTACCTTGCAATGTTGCAGACCTACAATGAAATTCAACACTGCTTTCTCACCGTTGGTCAGGTTTACCCTGAAGACATGTTCACGTTCCTTCTCTATGTGGGTAAAATTGCGAAATATTATCATTTTGGTGCAATTTTTCTTATTTTACCTAGACCAAATTGCCCGCCTATCCACCTGAGGATTATGAGTTCATCCAGTGAAATTTTATCTCCTCTCTGTTGCTTTGAGATAAAACACAAAAAATTGAAATGAAACAGTGACATAAGGAAAAATATACATATGTTTTTTTTTAGTTTCACTGCCTTACGTACAGTATGTGAATGATGTATGTTCCAGAAATGCAGGTTGAAAGAAGAACCTTTAACTTTTGGTGCACTTTCTGCCCTAAAGCATCTCTTACCTAGGTTAGGTTTCTGTTTTCTTTATTTAAATGTTTGGATTCCAGAATATTTTACCAATTTATGTTTTCATTAATACTTCTGAAGATTGTCTGAAGCTTGGCATGCTAAAAGGCCTTCGCTAGTTGAAGCAGTGAAAAATTTGTTAGATGAAAGGGATTTGGCTGTATGCAAGGCACTCTCTGAGGTAGTATCTCAATGTTAAAGTGCACATTGTGGTTTAACCCAAGATCACAAACAGCTTATGTTTTTCATGATTGGGTCGGATTTGTAGTTACTTGTTGTTATGGCTGCGCACTGTTACTTGGTTGGTCCATCAGGAGAGTTATTTGTGGAATACTTGGTACGCCACTGCGTAATAACAGACTCGGATAGAGCAGACACCGAGAGTTCAAAGGAATTTTTTAGGCCGACCGGGTCTTTCTATCCTTTCCTGTACAAGAAATCAGAGGTTTGATGTTTATTTAGAATGTCTAGTTCTCTGTTTGACAACATATGGTGATCATATGCTTGTGCCACCACTGTTTACTATCTGTATGTATATGTTACATGTAACTAACGTGAATAGCAAATGGCATGCATATAATTAGATGTTTATCTGTAGCTATTCTATCATGATTTGACCCAGACTTAAAAAGAAAAATACCCTTTATCATATTTTTGGTGGCTGCAGTCTTCTTCTATACCATATGAAGATTGAAATATTTAGAGGAAAGAAATTCTAGAACTATCATGGGGAGTACAACTTGGTGGACCTTGAAGCAAATAATAATTCCCAGTCAATGAATTTCTTTACTACTGTACACTTTTGACAAATTTGCAAGAGATATTATATGCATTTGAGGACTGGCAACATCGGTCATCATCAGTGAAATGCCTCTAATAACAAAATAGAATCGGAATGAATGAACATTTTAATGTATGCATATTCATTGGGGCATGAAAGGAAGTTTATCCTTGATAATATCTTTTGGTTTCTATCTCATCTCTGTTTGAGAATGCATCAGAACTGGATCCTTCATCACTGGATGAAGTTCTCACTTACAAAGTTCCAAGTTGTGTTCTTGTGTCATAAAACTTGTGTCATAAAGAATTGCTCTTCTTGTTATGATTGTCAAAAACTTGTTTATTTTTTGCATCTTGTTCTTTAAAACACTAGTAGCATTCGCAGGTAAAGATTGGAGGTGTGTGTCCTACAGATTTACGTGAAACCTGTGAAAAAGGTCTCCTTCTAATAACTGTGACCATACCTGAAATGGAGGTATATTGATGCCATTAGCCTGTTCCCCATTTACTTATTCTCACCTCATTCTCATACTTCAGTTTTGTTGATTATTGTTGGTTAATTTAATATATAATATTATGCTTGATATTTCAGCATGTGCTCTGGCCATTTTTGCTGAAAATGATCATACCACGAGTTTACACCGGTGCAGTTGCTACAGTAAGGGATTATTGGTCTCTTTGTAACGTGAAACGCAATCCAAACAGATTGTCTCTACATTCCGCTTGGCATATTCTCTTTTTGCTGGAATTTTGTTCACATCATGTAACTTCAGTTCTTTCCTCAGCGATTTAATCTTCTTATACAGGTTTGCAGATGCATCTCAGAATTATGCAGACACAAACATACCCAAAATGATGTGATAGTTTCTGATTGTAAAGCTCGTGCTGATATTCCTAATCCTGAGGTTTGGTCTCCTCTCTTCTATGCATCTGTAATTTGCTCTTCTGGTAGTAACTTATTACAAAGAAATATTGAACGCAGGATCTTTTTGCACGTCTTGTGGTGCTTCTCCACAATCCTATGGCAAGGGAGCAGCTGGTGACACAGATTCTGAACGTAAGCGTGTTTTATCTCCACCTTAAAACTTTATATTACATGGATTGGCAAAAGCTAGTGCAGAACTGGATCATGTATCACTGCATAATGAGCTTTTAGATCTATAGCCTTAATGTTCGACAAGCATGTACTGCTTATAAATACCACAGGTCCCTATACTTTGACATACGAGGCTCAGGATGCCATGTTTTGGCCTTACTGTCATGCTATTTGAGATCCTTCCTCTCATCCTCAATAGTAGTTTCTAATAATATGTGTCATGCACCATGCTTGTTCTATCTATGGTTTTCGCTGGTAAAACTTGTGAGGCATGGTTAAAAAATGCTTTAAAGTTTGCACCCCCTTTGATGTAATTTTAAACCAGGCGATGCCACATGATTCTCTTAACTTTATATAGTTCTCTGGATAGTGCGTTAAATCAGGCAATTCGTGTGGTCGGGGATCCATTTCAACCGAGCTTCTTATAAAATTGTTGCCACTAATAATATGGAGTTCGATCTTGTGTTGTACCTTTTATTATTAGTTAATGAAAGGATAAAACATGTGGAAAAGTCAAGGGGGTTATGGGTGACCAAATCCTTATTGTAAGGTCTGCATGCGGTCAAAGTAGTCCTGATATGTAATACCTACTTGTGAGTTGTTGCTTCATTTTTTTTTTTTTTTCCTTTGATAAGAAACGAGATAATTTTTATTAAAAAGGTAGGAACGAGGAATCCCAAACCAATATAGAAAACACCGGCCCCTAAAAAGAGCTTTTGCTTGGTTGATGGTGTTGGTCAAACTGTCAACCTGTGATGTATTCCAAAAACATTTTGGAAATCTCGTCCTCCCAATGTGTATGATATAAGGTGTCAATGAGTTGGCATTGATTAGGTTTTGCCACATTCTACCACTCACATGTTTTTGTCAATCTTGGTGGTCTCAAAAGCAATTCATGTATTTTTGGGAAGTGATTGTTCCAGCAACATGTTGGTCCCTTTCGTTAGAGAGGAATTGACATTGTTTGAGGATGCTGAGTCATGAGAAGAAGTCTGGAAGAGAACTAAATTTATGGTTGCTTTGTGGGTCTCAAACCATAAGATAACCATCTTTTTTTTTTTTTATAAGAAAATAGAAATTTTATTACAAAAGAAAAATGTGTCAGGGATGAGGGATCCCTCACACTCATTACAGCCATCAGTTACATCCTATGATTACACAACATAGCTCCAATTCCTAACTAAGTCGGTTACACTGTAGTCCTTAAACAATCTATGACTTGATGACCATAGAGCCACTCTATATTTGATCCTGGTCCATACATCTTCTAAAGACTATTTTAAATAATTCTCTTGTTCCTTTCGAGCCATATAGACGAAAGAACCACCAAAACTACAATCCTCCATAAAATTTTACTCCTCTTGTTAATGAGGCCTCCCAAATTAACTCGAAGCAAATCTGAGGTTCCCTGTGGAGAACCCAGTTGAGACCTAACTCACAAAGCACTCTACCAAAGATGGTGATCAAAGGAACAGTGCGTAAACAAATTATAAAGATCTTCACATTATCAAGAAAGTTCACGTCTTTTTATGGTTGATAGTGTTGGGTAAAATTTTCACCTGCGAATACTTACAAAAACGGTTCCCGAATTTTTTCTTGTCCCCATATTGGTATGTCTTATGCAGGTGTAACCTCAAGAATCTCGACCACTCATTCACGCATTTCCCCTTTGCCCTCTAGATTTGGTGTAGAGCGATGGGGGGAAGTGGGGCTACACTGGGCTCCACCACAAGCTGGTTCGTACCTGTTACAGATTAATATGGGAGGCCTAGTAAATAAAAGGAGTAAAGTTTTCTGGAAAATTATTGTTGCAGTGATACTATGGTCCATATGGTTGGAGAGATGAGAGGATTTGTGGAAGTAGGGAGGAGTCTTTAGAGTATGTTTGGGGTAGGGTCAAGTATAGAGTGGCCTTATGGTCATCGAGTCATAAATTATTTTAAGGCTTACTCTGTATCAGATTTAGCTAGGATTTGGAGTTATGCTATGTTGTCCTTCTGTAATATATTGTTGTACTGTGTGAGGGATCCTTCATCCCTTGCATTATTTCAATTGCAATAAAATCTTGTTTCTTATAAAAAAAAAAGGCATTTAATGTTTCCTATCAAAGTATCAAACTATTGAATTGTCCTTTTTAAGTTTTTGTCCAGATCCCCGAATGGCCTGTGTCAAGCACACATGATCTCATTTATGCTCATTGAAGTAATTTTATCAGGGTTCACTATTTATAGCAAAATGTATAATCTATTACCATGATTGTGTCTTTTCTAATCAAGCAATATTAATATAAAATAAGGATGCTGACTACTAAGGGAACTATTTAATGCTTTATATGTTGCTTACTGCAGGTTCTGTATCACTTAGCTTCTCTATTTCCAAAGAATATAATCTTATTTTGGCAAGATGAGGTATAGCAGATTGATCTTCGTTACCTTTGAGAGTTGCCTTTTTTTTTTTTGTGTGTGGACAGCTTTATATGTATGGTTTGCTATGTGGCTGTGTATTTACTATATATGATTATGATTGTATATCTAGGTGGCAAGTAGCACCTTTTATTGTATTAGATAGATAGATGAAATTGTGGGAGGATAAAGATTGGGACTGGGGACTGGGTGGTGGACTTGGCAGTGGCATTTACGCACTGCATATCTTCAATGTAGAGACCGAAGATGAACTCCAAGCATAAAATACTGACCTACTAGATAGCCTCAATTTTCAGGGTGCATTGGTATTTCAGATTTATTTTAGTCCTTGGCACTTTGTTTATCTGAGATGATTTTGTTAAGGTGGTGCCTTTGGGTGTTTTTACAGATTTCTTATGTCACTCCACGTACTTATTGTTTTGAGTAGTTTACCCTTATGACATGCTTTCTGTTTTATACATGGAAATGTATGATTCTATATTTGTAAAATCGTTTTTTATTTCAGTTTTCTTATGGCTTTTCATTCACTAGATGGATATAGACTGAAATTTCTATTATAACTGTTTGTCTTCTTTTGTAAGCTCTAGATTCCAAAAATGAAAGCCTATGTGAGTGACCCGGAAGACCTAAAGCAAGATCCATTATATCAAGAGACTTGGGATGACATGATTATTAATGTAAGCTCTGGTGGCATGTGTTCATTTTTTCTAAACTGATACATTTTATTCCATGATAATCTTTGTAGATGGGTAATAGTTTCTAGGATGAACTAGCTATATCAGTAACATTTTATTCCATGATAATCTTTGTAATGGGTAATAGTTTCTAGGATGAACTAGCTATATCAGTACTTACAAGATATTCATAATTTCATATTTGGGCTCTTTTGTTAGGCATATAAGCTAGGGAGCCCTAACTTAACCCAAAACCATGGTCAAAGGTAAAGGTTTGGCTCCCACTTATATACCCTTCCACATTCTCATGTGGAACCGATGTGAGATATCGTAACACTTTGATTTTCTAAATTCGTCCTCCTTCCTCTGATGCTCATGCATATCAAATTCCACTTGTACTGTATGTATTCTTCTGTGCTCTCGCTTTCATGAAAAACAAGAAGCATGTACATTAGGTTCTATAATGGTTCACATATGT
>JAUEKW010000009.1:749938-761463 GCA_032274785.1 Ajuga reptans
TCAGTTAGTTTTAATGCTCTGTCTTTATTATTTTTATTTTTATTCTTTTCTTTTTTTGGGTGGGTAGCCTCCCCAGTAGGGATCTGTAGCAATCTCCAGCTCATACCCATCAACACAAAAGCGGCCTTACTTATGGAATGTGCCTTAATTAATAGAGAGAATTTATTCAAACCAAGCAATAAATAAATTCCCTAATTTGATTCACTATACATAGAGACAAATCAATATTGACAGAATATTTGGTCAATTTTTTTTGAGACAAGAATATTTGGTCAATTTACTCCACCATTAATAAGGGTGAGCATTCCGTTAAGTACCGTTGAAAATCGAACCAAATCGATGAGAATCGAAAACCGAACTCATTTTATTTTTGAAATCAGACCAAGCTGAACACGTCTTCTTAACCAAACTTAACCGAACTAATCTTTTTCAATTCGGTTGTCAATTAAGATTTATAGTTTTTGATTTTCTTTAATTTATCATTTTTTTTAACAATTATTCGCGATTTCCATTACAAAATTTCTTTTAAATTGACAGATTATAGAAGAAAACTAAAACACGGGCATAAATTATTTAATTTTCATATATGACAATGGCAAATTGGTAATATTACAATTTTTTTTTCCGAAAAAGATGTACTCTCCGTTCCATAAAAAAAGTCATGTATCATAATTATTTCTTATCCCATAAAATGAGTCCTGTTTGAAAAGTCAAAGTTAGTTATCAATAAAAGTTACTTTGATTCCCTTGTAAAACCATGTTAATACTTTGATGCCAATATGAAAATTGATGAGTTTAACAATTTTTTAAGTGTAAATGTTACAATCACCCACTTGCAAAGGATTGTACATTGACTAAGTTGACAAAAGATAAAAAGTTGTACATCCATCAAATAAGACTATTTTTATGGGACGGAGTGAGTATATGATAACACTATTATTGTGAAACACCTAAAAAGACATCATTAGCCACAAGCACTCCTTTAGGCAAGTGAAGGGACGCGCCTATAACGAGCGTCACTCGCACTGTTTCCGGTATGCGCTGAGCGAAACGGCACAATCCTCCCGCGTCCATGCAAATCTCCCACACAAGGAACAACCAACACACACACACACACACTTCTTCACTCCTACTCTCATCACCCCCAATTCACCCCCTACCTCCCTTAATTACCCACCATATTAATCATAATCCACACAAGGAAACAAAAATCTTGTCAATAATTCCCTTACCATTCGCAGCATTCACTCCCGCATTCTTCATCGAATTCCAATCTCCGACCTAATATTTGCGTAACGCTTAAATTAGACACACGAAAATCGTTGTTGCTGTTACATTTTCGGATTGATGGCGTTGGAGCAGGCGGTTCCGGCGATGCCGGCGTCTCTGTACGTCGGCGATTTGCAGCCAGAGGTGACGGATAATATGCTGTTTGACGCTTTCAAGGAGTTTAAGAGCCTCGCTTCTGTTCGCGTTTGCCGTGACTCCTCCACTGGCCGATCTCTCTGTTATGGCTACGTTAACTTTATCTCTCCTCAAGATGGTACCGTTTCGCCCTTTCATCTGTGTGTATTAGGAATTGTTCAATTTTGTGTACGTGTGTGACTTTTAGTGTGTGCGGAAGTGGATCGGAATGAGTGCTGATTGCTTTGATCTTTTTTTTTTTTTTTTTTTTTGGTGATGAAGTTTTTGCTTGAAATATTTGTTGATTTATGAATTATTGCTCGAGATTTTTGTATTTTAAAAGGTCAGATCAATCGATTGCTTTATGAACACAGACGAAATCAGTGCCTGTTGCTGAAATAAAATTCTAATCGAATAATAATTGGGATAATCAAAACCACATTCATCATAAAAGAGCCGTATTCGAACCTACATTGATGCATCAATTTTCATGCTGTCATGCATGCGTATTTTAATTTTTCTGAATTATTACTTACTGATTCAATTTTTGACCAGCCTACAATCATTGGAGTGAAAATATGAGTTATGCATAATATTAGTCTGTATGTATGGATTCAGACTTTTCCACGAGTGAACTTTCTAGATCAGTTGGTATTGGATGGGTCTGATATTTTCTCATTGAATCCAAGGCTTATTCAGATATTCTTTTGTGCTTTTCGTAAATGCACAACTAGTAGGAGTGACTGAGTGTGAGAACCTCTTTGAAATAGACCCTCTAACTGAGAGGGAAAGAAAGTGCAATGTATGGCATAACTATTTAAAATATAATTTGCATCATTCCTCAGATCCTAGACTACTTGGCCCTTCGAATTTGTATGTTTTCCTAGCCCATTTAATAACTGTGTGATTGATAATGCTTGGAGATGTTTTCTGTTCCTTTGATTTTACTGCTCAATTGAAATTATAATAGTTATGTTTAATTGATCAGACTGACTTTTACCTTTGATATATTAATTTTCCTTTCTGGTTATAGCCATCAGTGCTATTGAGTTGAAAAATCATTCCACATTGAATGGAAGAGCAATGCGAGTTATGTGGTCACATCGTGATCCAGATGCAAGAAAAAGTGGAGTTGGAAATGTCTTTGTGAAGGTAACTGGTTTTTCAATTTTGAATCAATGTCACTTGTTATTGAAATGTTCATATATTGTACAAAAAAAGGAAAAAAGAAAAAGAATTGCCCATATATTGTTTACAATTATTTGTTCCAATTTATCATTTTGCTTTCATGGTTTTCTTGCAGAACTTGAGCGACTCAATCGATAGCACCAAACTTCAAGAAATGTTTCAGAAGTTTGGTAATGTATTATCTTGTAAAGTAGTCACTTCTGATGATGGGAAGAGCAGAGGATATGGCTTTGTCCAGTTTGAGTCTGAAGCCTCTGCAAAGGCTGCCATTGAGAAGCTCAATGGCGTAATTGATGGAGGCAAACCAATGTATGTTCCACGGTAGATACTTATGAGAAAGATGTTTTGGGTTTTGATTCTATGCAAGATTTCTGTGTACCATTACATTGGATCTTAGAAAACTTCTTTCTTGCATAGGTATGTCAGTAAGTTTTTGAAGAAGAGCGAGCGAGCTGTTTCTAGCCATGAAGCGAAGTACACAAATCTGTTTGTGAAGAATTTGGATACAGGTATATCTGAGGAAGTCCTTACGGAAAAGTTCTCCCAATTTGGAAAAATTCTGAGCTTAGTCATCTCAAAAGATGAGAACGGTGCTTCAAAGGGATTTGGATTTGTCAATTTTGATAAACCAGAGGAGGCCAAATGTGCAGTGGAAGCTTTGCATGGATCACAACTTGGTAATCATGAAACTCCTACTAAATTTTATTTTAATGTTATGCTACTTAAAAGTTGGTATATGAATCTTCGGGAACATAATCTATGCAACTGACAGGCTCGAAGGTTTTATATGTTGCGCGTGCACAAAAGAAGTCAGAGCGCGGAGAAATATTACGCCGTCAGTTTGAGGAGAAAAGAAAGGAACAGGTCCTGAAATCCCAGGTCCCTAAGGATTTCTCTTCATGGTATGCTTATGTGGATTATATATTCTGTGTTCCTTATTTTCTTTTAATCCATTGTCACAGGCTTCGAATGTGTATGTGAAGAACATTGATGATGACATCACTGATGATGAGCTGAGGAATCATTTTAGTCTCTGCGGAACTATTACCTCTGTAAAGATTATGCGAGATGATAAAGGAGTGAGCAGGGGGTTTGGATTTGTTTGCTTCGCTACTCCAGATGAGGCAAATAGAGCTGTATATACTTTACATGGTGAGTATGTTATTTATGCAGTTTATTCCATTAATTATACTTTTAGTGAAGCACACGGTTCAATTCCTTTAGATCACATTTTTCTTTGGAGGGATTTGAAATTGAAGGATTTGAAAAAATAACTTTAATTGGTAGGATCTCTGAAGTAGGTGTATGCATATGTTGCAGGATTCATTATGCGTAGGAAGCCACTGTATGTGTCGATTGCTCAGAGAAAAGAGGAAAGGCAAGCACAGTTACAACTACTACACGCGCAACGTATGGCAGGGTTATCGGGCCCACCTTCACCTGTTCTCCCCGGTGGATACACACAGCTCTATTATCCAGGTCCTGGCATCGTTTCACAAATCCCTGCACAGCCTAATCTCATGTTTCAGCCTCCGGGAATCAGGCCTGGGTGGAGGGCTAATCCTTCTAGACCTGTTGTTCATCCTTCTCAACTCACCTTGGTCAGTCTCAGAATATTCTTAGTTTAAGCATGCGTAGCTTTCTGCTTAACTTCAGCCTCATTTCCTTTTGAATAAATTTTACAGGGACCTAATAATTCGAGAAACAGACAAAGAGGGAGGACGAACGGTCATGTTGTTCCACAGGGAGGTGCAGCTGGTCTGACATATGCATCACATTTGCAACGGCCTTCTCATTCTGTGGCTTCATCAAAAGATTCAAGCATCCAGCAGGTAGGTCATGTTTTAAAGATCAATGTCACATTTTATCAGTCAAAGTGAAAAATTTAAAGTTTTAATTTCGCGAGTAAGTTAGATATGACTGACTTACTAAGTCAATTTATTGGCATGTTAATATGATCAGCCTATACTAATAGCTGCTGGACTGGGCGGTGAGAGTGTGGAGATGTTAAGTAGCCTGCTTTCTGCAGCTCCTCCGGAGCAGCAGAAACATATTCTTGGGGACCGTCTTTATCCCCTTGTTGCTCAACATCAGGTCAATACTCTCTCTCTCTCTCTCTCTCTCTCTCTCATGATAGTGCAGAAAATCCAAATGCTGATTAATATGTGGTATAAATATGTATGTATGCAGCCTGATCTTGCATCAAAGATAACGGGAATGCTGTTGGAGATGGACAACTCGGAGCTGCTAGTTTTGTTGGAATCGTCTGAGTTGCTGGCGGCTAAGGTGGACGAAGCCGTTCAGGTTCTCAAACTCTCCAAGGCCAAAGTGTCCAACCCAGACTCCATGCGCTCTAACTACCTTGCTGCTGCTGCTGGAGTCGCTGTCAACTGAGCCTTCATCTAAATGCTAAAAACAAATTTATTATTGTTATTTTTATTAATCTACATTTTTGGTTTCGAATATGTTGACTATTTTTACTTTTTTTTTTAATCAACATTTTCGGTTTGGGACATGTTTGCTATTGTTAGTGTTTTTAATCTACATTTTCAGTTTGGAACATATTGACTAGGCTCTGGGTTTGGTAACAACTTTCAGTTATTTGACTCATATTTTGCTCATGGGTCTAAGATGGGGAGGGGGTGGGAGTGGGGGTGGTTTGTTGTTCGGGGCAGGGCCACAGTTGGTTTCCACTACAACATATAAACCCCAATTGTGAACGAGCCATGTAGAACCGAGCTTGTAGGTGTTTTTGGATTTGTTTATTTAAACTCGAGCCGAGCTGTGCTTGAGAGCGTGTGTTGATTTTGTTCACAAACATGTCTTACCATGTTTATGGACATTTGTGCTCATAAATACCATGTGCTCACTAGAATAATATTAATAATAGATAATATAATGGACATTTGTGCTCATAAATACCATATGCCCACTAGAATAATATTATTAATAATAGATAATATAAGAATAGTAGATTATATATAGTATGAATAATGTCTTTTTAATTATTATTTACTATATTAATGAATGAGCCTATAAATATAATATTCAAACTCTATTGGTTTATGGGACGAGCTCTTTGTTTTTATATATTCAAATAAAAAAGTATTAACTTTTAGTCCAAAGTCCAAACGTCTATTCCTACTACGTTAGTTGTTTGTTTCGATTAGTTCATCTGCGTTCAAGCAAGGAAATAGTGAAGACCACCTAATTTTTTTTGAATGGGAGGAAGACCACCTAATTAATTAGTCTCTGTTTGAATCTTGAACTTTTAATCCATAGAATCTCTTCCCACGTATTGACCATTTAATTTAATACAGCTATGCCGACATGTGACCCACTGTTAACCCCTGGACCAT
Source organism: Ajuga reptans (assembly GCA_032274785.1). Classification (NCBI taxonomy): domain Eukaryota; kingdom Viridiplantae; phylum Streptophyta; class Magnoliopsida; order Lamiales; family Lamiaceae; genus Ajuga; species Ajuga reptans. The sequence goes on from JAUEKW010000009.1 coordinate 755,890, forward strand.
TTCACACTGGATAATTCCCCAATATATATATTGAAGCAGGCCGCCACCAGGCCCACCACCCATCTCCTACCCCGCTCGCACATTTTGCTCTCTGCAGCGGGCAACAATTTCGACGTGCACAAATTTGCATCTGTAGATTCTGAAAATGGAAGTTCTCCGATACGCCCCCGGCCAATCACCCCTCCTCCAGACCAAATTTTCTACCAACGACGTCGTTAAGACACCTTCCAATGCCCTTACGTGCTCCCGCCAAAAGCCGTCAATTTATTGCACGCTGTCAAAGCAGGGGCCGGAGATTTTACCGTCGGTCGAGAAGAATCCTAGGGTCCTGCCCTCGATTTCTCCGCCTTCGCCGGCTGTGGCGGAGCCTCAACTGAGAGTTTCTCCAAGTTCTCTCCAGTGCGAGAGCGGGTATTTGTTGCCGAATGAGAATTTGGGCAGGAGTACTGTTAGGGAGGGTACGCTGACTGCTATGGAATATTTGACGAATATTCTGGCGTCAAAGGTGTATGATGTGGCTTACGAGTCGCCGTTGCAGCTGGCGACTAAGCTGTCGGGGAGGTGGGGGAACAATGTCTGGCTCAAGCGAGAGGATCTTCAGCCTGTAAGTATTTTACATGATTGTCTTTATTCTTTTGAGCTGGGGAGTTAGCTCTTAAGATATTCCTTAGAATACATGCGTCTACATTATTGCATTGTTTGAGAATGTTTCGGTTTTGGTTGAATAATTTTGAATCCAGAGCATCGAGTTTTCAGGTGATTGTAGGAAGGGTTTATCGAAGTTATGAAGATTTTGTTAGGCGTGAAAGGCAGTGCCCTATTATAATTGCTCTTCTATTGTATGTTTATAATATCTTGGGCTTTAATGAAGTATAGATCATGGTGGTTCAAAAATAAAATGTTCATATGCCTGCCAATGATCTGCTATGCAGGTTTTTTCATTCAAGCTCCGAGGTGCTTATAATATGATGGCAAAACTTCCAAGAGAACAGCTGGAAAGAGGAGTAATTTGTTCCTCAGCAGGAAATCATGCTCAAGGTGTGGCATTATCTGCACAGAGGTTGGGGTGCAGTGCTGTGATTGCTATGCCTGTTACTACACCGGAGATTAAGGTTATTGCTTGTTCATTCATGCTGTATGTTTTTCCTAAATTACCTGCAATCGGCATTCTGAAACCCTTTTGCTTGATACTGATAGTGGAAATCGGTTGAAAGGTTGGGGGCAACTGTTGTACTCATTGGTGATGCCTACGATGAAGCGCAAGCTTATGCCAAAAAAAGAGCACAAGAGGAGGGCCGCACATTTATACCTCCTTTTGATCACCCTGATGTAATCACAGGGCAAGGAACAGTTGGAATGGAGATTGTTAAACAAATGAAAGGGCCAATAGAAGCAATATTTGTGCCTGTTGGTGGGGGAGGGCTTATAGCCGGTATTGCTGCTTATGTGAAAAGGGTGTCGCCAGATGTGAAGATCATCGGAGTGGAACCATTTGATGCTAATGCGATGGCGTTATCTCTTTACCATGACCGGCAGGTTGTGTTGGACCAAGTGGGAGGTTTTGCTGATGGAGTAGCTGTTAAGGTGGTTGGTGAAGAGACTTTTCGCCTTTGCAGGGAACTGGTAGATGGTGTGGTCCTTGTTGGCCGTGATGCTATTTGTGCATCAATTAAGGTTAGCTATTTATTGAATTTTCTTTTTCTTTCACTGCATCTTTTTTTTTTCCTTCCTCCAGTTGTCTCATTATCTATACTAACATGGTATTTTCTATCAATTATTGTTCCTTGTCCCCTGAGCCACAAATATTTAGAGAGTTATTAGCTATTTGGATGAGAGTTAGTCTTACCTTTTCACGTAGTTTTATGGTGTCAGTCTCACGTTCTGATTGCATCTGATGTTTTTCTTCAGATTTTAGGTCCACAGACGTATTCTCTTACATTTTCTTTCTTCCTATCGACTGGTTTATGCTGTTCAGTTTGAGAAAAATATTTTTACTGTTTATTTGTGAAGTTGACATGGTTCTTTTTCTCGCTTTTTCCATTTGTTATGCTTGCTATAGCTAGAGCATAATTTACCTTAAGATTCTTTGTATCTAGGGGAAGACTTGAATTTGTATGAGGCAACTTCAAATTCATGATAGGTCATGGATGAATCCTATATAATATCCCTTTTCCCCCATATTTATTCAGTTATAAGAAGAACTTGTTACCTTCTTTGGACATCTCCGGAGTTAGATCACCTGTTGATGCATCTCTAAGATGAGTTTTAGAAATATATTGGCATGAAAGCATCATTTTGCCTAGGTTTTTGCTGGTGGGACATCTGAAGGATGCAATGTTGCACAAGAGATCCAATTAGTTATGATCTCCGGGAAAAGTATTAATTTCTTAAAGAGATACATTTTCACTCTTCAACTGAGTTTGTTTGTAAGGTGATGCTTTATATACTACTGCCCCAAAGTTCGAGAACTTAATGCTAATTATTTAGTGGCCTTGCCTCCAGGACATGTTTGAGGAGAAAAGAAGCATTTTAGAACCAGCAGGTGCTCTTGCATTAGCTGGAGCTGAAGCTTACTGCAAGTACTATGGACTCAAGGGTGCAAATGTAGTAGCAGTAACCAGTGGAGCTAACATGAACTTTGATAGATTGAGATTGGTAACTGAACTTGCAGATGTAGGTAGACGGCGCGAAGCTGTACTGGCAACTTACTTGCAAGAGGAGCCAGGAAGCTTTAAACAATTTTGTGAGCTTGTGAGTTCTCTAAATTATTAGTCTAAAATTCATTCTCATCATGCCAAGGACGCAGCCCAAGTTTATGTATGTGTTATTATTTTCTTGCAGGTCGGACCTATGAATATTACTGAATTCAAATACAGATATAATTCAGAAAAAGAAAAAGCTTTAGTACTATACAGGCAAGAAATATGTTTGATGTACTTCTGTTCATTCCACAAAGAAAATTATGTCCATTGGCCCTCAATATTTTGCCATTTTACAAATACGATGTACTTAGAGATTTCATTACCTATTACTTTGCTTTCTTAACAGTGTTGGCCTTCACACTGACTCAGAACTTGAAGCGATGATTCAGAGAATGGAATCTAGTCTACTGCAGACCATCAATCTTACAAACAATGACTTGGTCAAAGATCATTTGCGACATCTGGTATGTGCATCTTTCGCTTCCTGGAAAATGGCCCTCAATGGCTATGAACCTCGGTTATAATAGTTCAGCAAGCTAGACCTCAGCACAGTTCTATCTATGAATCATTGGTTATTATGATTGCTTGATTCTGAACTGCAATAAAGGTCATTATATTAAAACCCATATAAAATGCTTCATTAAATTGAAACAATGTTTGTAGGTGTTTCCTGGATTTGATCAACCCATGTTTTTCGGAAGTATATACATTCTAGGAAACCTTGAAACTCCCTATGTTTATTAGCTTCCGCAATATCAGGCTTGGACTATATGCACAGCTTTGTTCGCTAATTAATTCAATATAGTGATTCTTGGATCATATATGTAGTAAAAGTTGTCCAGAACTGTAGATTTTTTTTTTTTTTGGGTGGCAAACCTTTTCTGGGACCAAGCGTCCAGGATGTTCGGGACTTGAGTAAACTATTCATGATCATCCTTGTTCAGCAACTTGCTGGAAATTGGAGTTGTGTTTGGCCTTTAGAGAAACATAATCTGTATTTAAACAAAATATCATGCAAATTGATTGCTGGGATGCTCTGCTCATTTTAATAGTATGAACATCATGAAATATGTTTATCACATTAATCCCATATTCCGTGGCTATTTTCTGTCCTACATTTTTTGGCTCGAATTCATGATATAAATTCTCTAGAATTATTTCCAGTGATCGATTTGTGTATTGAATGTGATTAAAACATCCAATGTTCTTAAAAAGTAGTGAATAGCTGGTCAAGAATGAATCTATGAGATTCAATGAAACTTATATGTTCTAGGGTGGTCATCCATGGGAATCATCTGGCTGGATCCATGAATTCTCTCCGTGCAAATAAATTAATAGTTCTAGCCTCCTGAAAACTAAAGCTGGACAAATTCCCATCTTAAAGCAGCATGTGACTGGCGTGTTGGTACTCATGCCATTCTATATAGTTTGATTTACGTTTTTAGGAAATCTAATTAATATTGTTTATTTGAATTCATATTGCTAGTTTGCCCGTTGAGCTTAGATATTTCCCGGAGATGTGTCTGGGTGGTAATGTTTTATCATATACCCCCACTACTAGTTTGTGTGATATACTAGATGATATTTGCTGCATAAGTTAACTTTACTGTAATATTGCAATATCCCTTGGTTGCAAATGTGTGACCGTTAATTGACTTGAAACCTCTGTATGAAATTTAAAATATGCTATACTCATTATTATGTGCTTGATTTGTTGTGGATCCATTTCAGATGGGTGGGAGATCAAATGTTAAAGATGAGCTGCTATGCCGTTTCATTTTCCCTGAGAGGCCCGGTGCTTTGATGAAATTCTTGGATGCTTTGAGTCCTCGTTGGAATATAAGTTTGTTTCATTACCGTGGACAGGTCAGAACCTCCTAAACTGGCTATGTATCTGCTATTATTTTTACAGTAAATATGGGTTTTTGATATATCCAGACAATTTACCTTTTCATTGCACATCTGCAGGGAGAAACTGGTGCAAATGTGTTGGTTGGTATCCAAGTTTCTCAAAGTGAGATGGATGAGTTCCAGTTCCGAGCAAACAGCCTGGGGTACGAGTATGAACTCGAAACCAGTAATGAAGCATTCCAGCTTTTAATGCGATGATTGATGCCACTGAAAGTTCAAGGTGCCTTAAACCTATCAGTCGAGGGTTTTCCGAGAAAATTTCTCGGCCTGTCATCTTTTCGAACGTGGCAAAGGTATGTGCTTCTTGTTTGTTCTATGCAACATCAAGCTTCAGAGGAATGTTAAGCTACTGCCTTTCTGTAACATAGTTTTATTTAGGTTGGAAGCACATTCAGGTTCTATGTTACCTTGAAGAGTTTCTATATATAGGAACTTTTTTTTTTGTGTGTGTGTGTGTGTGTTTGTGTGTGAGTTTCTTTATCAGGTTTTTTCTGCTGTATGTGTAGTTGTGTACACTTACAAACAGTGATCTGGTAATGTATCAAAACCCCAATTGAGCTACAAGTTTTTATTTTTTATTTTTATTTTTTCTTCTATTTTGCTGTAATATATAGTTGATGAAAGTTGTTTTTGTTTTTTTAACACAAGGGGAAGAATGAGAGTATAGATTTATGTGACAAAATATTTCTGCGTTATTCGTTATTTAACATTGAATATTTCATATTTGTCAATTTGTACACACAATGTTCAAAATTAATACTCCATCCGTCCCATAAAAAAAGTTATGTTTAATAGATATATAATTTTTGGCAAAAATTTATATGCCTTCATTGCATGAATCTTTTTATATGCAACGGATATGATAATTCTACTCGGCCCAAAATATATTACTTTTCTGCCAAAAAGTATCACTTAATTGGTAAAAAGTATTACTTGTTTTAATAAATTTATGAATGAAAGT
>JAUEKW010000009.1:767185-779191 GCA_032274785.1 Ajuga reptans
TTGTTACTGAACTGATAATTTTTAGTTAATTGATTATATATTGTGTATTTTGTAGAAGCCTAATAGATACTTTTTTTATACTTGATCCTTTTATAGGCATAATTTATTATTTAGTGCTGCTAATATGTTAGTTTATAGAAGAAATAAAACATTGAACTGAATACCATTACTATTTGTGAAATTGAACCAAACACCATCTATCACAATGATACCCATTCCAATATTTGAACCAAACACCAACAATGCAATCACAATTCCCATTGTGATTGACCTCTCATTGCCATTGCCATTGCCGAATTTAAACCAAGCGCTCCCTAAATTTGATTCTCATATAAAAGAAAAAGTATTTCCCCAATTTTCTCAGTTAGTATCACACTATGATGAAATTCAGTTATTTGATTATGTGATTTATATGCTCAGTTCATTTCAAAATTTAGCAAACATTTCTCCAACACACTGTAACAGTAAACTATGGAAACTTTTTATTTAACAGTGAGACGTTTTCACACATTGATATGATGCAAGGATTAATCGAACTGAAGATTCCTATCATGAACGTATCATATCAATTATATAAATGACCGTATTGATCTAACAAATCAACCCATCATTAAGGCATGATTAATGTAACACGAGCCCGCTTACTCATACGGAATCCATATTCTTATTCAAACCTCTAATTACTAACCTCAAATTCTTAACTTCAATTCCATAAATCCAATCAAACGGAAGTGGGTTGTATATATTAGTATAAACAGTTATTTGGCACAATGCACATAAATACAATATCACCAACTAATCATAGAATAATTTCTGAAAAAAAATGCATTGTAAAAGGAAGTGAATGCATAGCGTACACAAGAATGATAGTTGCTGCTTGAATTTTGAAGCAAAAGAAAATTGCTTTCTCAATAGTTCATGTGAACTTTATATGTACACAGGCACACCTGCAGAAGAGTTGTTCGAACATTAGACACGAGAATTTTGTCAAGTAACATAGTGTAACAAGATGTTTCCTCCACCCCTTTTTCATTATACCATTTCTCTGAAACATGAAGAGAACTCTTTTTGTTTACCTTCGTTCAGTTCTTATTTACGGAAGACATCTATAATCTATAATTATTCATATATTAGCCCAATAATGATGTTCAGACACCCCTCAATATTTCCATTTCTTTTGGGAGAAGAAATATACGGAGTGTTCTATTCTTCTAAAGAATTGGTATTTGGTAGGGTAAATATTGACAAAACAAGGTCTGCAGAACAATAAATTCAAGAGTTCAAAGATAGACAAACCTTGAATCTGAGTCCCAAAATTGATCGGAAGAACCATGATACGAGCTTTTCTGATGCATAAAGTCTTCATGTCAGACAATGTATTTCAGCACGACTAGGTTCAGGTCTTGAAGGTGATTTGATTAGTGGGGCCAAAGATTCCATGATACTGGAAAAAGAGGGCCGTTTCCAGGGCTCACTGCAGTTGCATTTATAAAGTGAGCAAAGAGTAGGACATTTCATTCCAAGACTAGCCTACTTTTGGAAATACAGGCTTTGTTGACCCTACATAATGTGGTATTTACCACACATTCACCCCCCCCCCCCCCACAAATATGAATGTGTGAAGAATATGACCAAGTATATTGCTCCTGGTGTAGGTAAGAATACACCGGAAATATGGCTACAATGCGCATTTTATAGACTAAAATCAATAAGTAAATGTCTCTAGCCAAAATGCATATAAATTTCAGGTCAAATAAGGTGACATGAGATCATCTCAGATTTTCATTATATGAATGAAAGAAAACATCAAGATCACAAGCTAGATAGTTCACTCACGTGGCCCAGCAGGCTACAATTATGTCTGCAACTTGAGGATTCATATCTCGTGGAATTTCAAGCCTTTTCCCTTAAAACCTACTGCTGCTACAACCTGGAGAAGTTAAAGAAATTAATCTAAAGTAAAATGGGCTCAAACAAGATAAAAACAACAGGGCAGCTGCGGCAATCATACAATACAGATTACAGAGACTTCTAGAGGAGTACCTCAACAGTACAAATTGGCAAACATTAGCATATTTTATTTTATGTAATCCTTTTCTATATTTATGGGATTATTTGTAGGGGGTGGGTGTTTAGAAGTAATGGGTATGTGAGGAGCTTCTTCGCAACGAGTATAGCCGTTATATAGAAGGAAAATGATAGGCCATCCCCGAGACTAACAAGTGACACCCCTTCTTGCTATAATGTTCAAGAATAAAGCATGTGTCACTTGAACAGTGCCTTTGATGACGGGGGATATAAGTGAAATTATGTAAACAGTATTGGGTTTCTAAATATTTGGACCTATTCACAGGTCTGCTGATGAAGTTTAAGCTTTATTTACTCTTAAACATTAACGCCAATATACTAACCTGTGCAGGATTTAAGCTACGCCAAGGTTGCTGCAAGGTTGCAAGCTCCCACAGAATGACGCCAAAACTGTACACATCTGATTTTTCATTTGATGGTTCATCACAAAGGACTTCAGGTGCCATCCACTCAGGCTAACCATATAAGAAAAAAACTTCTTGTTATCAAGCGATAATCCCCAAATTAGCAAAAACTTCAGGCATAAAATGCATAAAAGCAGTCTTTACTTACAGTTCCAGCAGCAGACTTGGAAGAAAGAAATGTGTTTGCTTTTAAACGAGAAAGACCAAAATCACAGACCTGATGCATACATTACACAGGTAGTGAAAATTGATAATAAATAAGTAAATAAATAAAAGGAATCAATCAGCAGGCAAAATGCACAATTATGCATCCTAAAGATTATAAGTTTTTTCTTTACCTTGACAGTATACTTCTTGTCAACTAAAAGATTAGGAGATTTCAAGTCTCTATGAACAATTGGAGGATCGTGTTTGTGAAGATAGTTCATCCCCTTTGCCTGTACCAAAGTTTACCACTCATCATGAATATTGTGGGTGGGGGAGTTGGGGGACTAAGCAGGTGAAAGACAAAGATGACGAGACTTTATTTTGACATGGAGCCTGCTCACAAAAACGAATTCGAGGCATACCACATCAAGAGCCATGCTCAAACGACGTCTCTCATCCAAAACTTCTCTCGCACCATGATTATGCAAAAGTCTATACAGACTACCTCTGAAGAGTAAAAGATAAACAGTCAGAAAATCGTCGCATTAGCTATGATAAATACATCCAAATCTCACATTTAAAACACTAACCTTGATAAGTATTCTGTTACAATAGACAAGTTTGGAGGCTCCATTACAGCACCCATAAGAAGCACAATATTTGGATGGCGCAATCTTTTCATAATTGCCACCTAACTTGGTGGAAAAAGTGAAGTTAGCTATGAAATGAAGTAGGAAAATTACAGTAGATTAGAGAGAATCAGTACATACCTCTCTCAAGAATTCCTTGAATCGTTCTACATGGAAATCTTGTTCCATGAGGACCTTCACAGCTACATCCTGGAAGGTGTAGCCTCTTGTAAGATTTAATATTGTTGCCATTAAAACTCAATATTGAAATAAAGGAAAATAAATCTGTATTACACAAGTTACATGTGATGAAAATAGTGAATTACAATACAGCTGGATGGCCAATTACTTCCAGAAAAAGGAAACAACTGTGTCAAGCTCTTTAATAGTTAGAAGGATAGATATTTTACCGAATTCCTCCATTCAGCACGATGAACTGTACCAAAAGAACCTGCACACACAAAGAATCCAAATCATTAGGAAAACAATTTAGAAGAAAATGATTTTGCTACCTACTCCAACCAGATGAAATACCTGCCCCGATTCTTTCCTTTATAACTAGATCACTCCAGAGAATCTTCAGATCTTTAACGTCAAAGGCCAGTTCTGCATTCGTTTTAGATTGAAATGGTACAACTCCTTCATCAATCCTCACATCATTAATTGCAGGAACTCTTCGATCCGGTAGCGCAACAAGTGGCTGAACAACTTTATGCCCAATCGGAGGAAGAAGCCTTAAAGGTATTGATCCTTTGACTACATCTGTCAAGTTTAAAACATTAGATTGTTGGGAACATAAAGGGTCACTACTGTGAAAATTCATCCCAAGATTTGCAGGTAAAAGCGCATACGGGAAACTTCCTCCTGCTTGCTTGAGCTTGAAGGAGGGCTAATTCTATCCTCATTATTCCGCTCTAGTTGTTTAGGATATCTGGAATCATCAGTATGCCCATCGACAGTCCCAGCTGTAACAAAAATAAATATCTTTTTGAGCTCACAAGTTCAAGTCAACCACGTTGTAAGATTGAACCATTGATCATGAAATTTAAACTACATCACATTTAGGCAATTGCATGTCGGATATTACATGTTTACAAGGACCAACATAAATTAGAGAAATGGGAAAAGGCTGGTTCACACAGAGTAAAAGAGCCCGACTAGTTCAGCAAATGTTAACCACCTGATCCTATTTCAGAAGTTCTTTCAGGATTCACCAATGTGAGAATATCGCAATAGTTCAAGAACCAAATTATTTTTATCTCAAGATAATGGCTACTGCCCGTTAACAACATTATTGCTACCAAAGATTTTATTCATCAACTCAAGAGATCACGTTAAGTTTCGAGCGAAAACAACCTAGCATAATATAGCATCAGCAGATGGTGCTGAAGTAAGGAAAATCAATTCCAGAAACTTGAAAGAAGTAGGTGATTGTGATAACCCGAGGATAGGCTAGAGAGATTTGCTTAACAGAAGATGGAAACAGAAAGCAGTAAATGCGCATGAAAATCCAATTGTACAGATAATCACCTGCTAAAGATTCATCAAATATGAGATTAAGAGATTGAAAGTCCAAGAAATACTGTTTGGCCAGCAATCTGAAGTCAATTGTAGGCTCCACCTGCTTGAATCGTGGAAATCGTAATGGAGAAGAAATTGAGATTGTAGATGGACCATTGGATAAAGAATCAGGCTCGCTTAAGAATCCTGGTTTCTCAATTAGATCAATAAGATACTCCCTGTAAAACATACCAACATAGTAGAACCATTGTAGCATTAATACATCTCAAATGAATCATATTAAATTCATAGATATACCACACTTCTTTTTCAGTTTTAGCTATTTAGATATCAAACAAAGACCCTACAAATAAGTTGATCAAGTCAACCTTAAAATTTTGAAATGAAAAGAATAAGGAGAAAGATTCATGTAAACAGCACCACCTATCAGTATACCACATATCGGACAAATAGTGCATAAACTTATTTCTATTGAAAAAGAGACAAATAGCAGAAATCATCAAAAGAAGAGTGTTTTGTATTAACACAATGCTTAAGTGTTTAACAAGTAGCTACTGAGCTACATTTATTATCTTTAGCGAACTTCAATTCTTAATGTAAAAGATCTATGGTAATTCCACATATCTTATTTCTGTTGTCCATGGAATGTGAACCCTGCCACTTCCGAACTAGGGAAATGGCAATTGTTCTTTGTTCAAGCTCCAGTGCTGGCTTGGATACAATGATTAAAGCATTAACCAATAATACATACCTTTCTAGCTCAAACCGAACAAGACACGAGGTAGCATCTTCTCGAGTACAATATTTGCATCCTTTTGCAATTCGGCACGGTAAGCCAATAATGTCAGCTAAAACCTGCAAAAATGGTAACATATGAAGTTGTTTAGGAAAACCACATGTATCGAGTATCATTAAGCAATAGACAATTTAGTCCTGTGGCGTATCATGTAAAATGAGGAAAATATATGGCCAACAAATTGACTAAAAAGAGTAAATGCGAGTCAGAAAGACTATTATACCAAAAAAAACAGTTGTTAAAATCTGAGAGAAATGATAACAGTGGAATTATTTGGCAACTTAATTGTTTCTTTTCCTCTTTCCATGAGTCCAAACCTTTGGAAACACCAAATGAATATGTTTCCTTACACCTTTCTGTGTATCCTTTTATTCTGAAAACACTTCAGAGTTCAGAAACAGCAGTGCAATATTAAAGTGCAGAATTGGTGTTTGGTCAGCTATTCCTTTCTCACTTCCCTGTGCTTGCACTCCCTCACACCATGCCACTCCTCTGTTACTCTCTCCTCTAAGAGTTGCCACATCCACTCTTCTATGGCACCATCAAACCACCATAAATTCATATTAGGCAATCACTAAATTAGTTAAATCCACAAAGTCTTTTGGTCTCAAAGACTCTTCTCACAAGGTCACAGCAGTTTATTACTTCTAATTTCACTGAAGAGAAAGGGTTGGGCTCCAAAGGTGGGCAGGCAGTACAAATTGATTTTGGTGTCCATTGTGATTCACCTTTGGAGTTCATCAATTTTGAGGCAGCTGCAGAGCTCTCGAACGAGCTTTTGATCCTCAATATTCATTACATCTTTTATCATCTTCTGATCTTACTATATTTTGTTTACAGAAGTTCAAGAACAGCAGGGAAAAAAAGAAGAAGCAATTACAAATGCAGCTTCCTTGAGAGGGGGCCAAGATTATCACTACGTGTATATCATGTAGAAGTGGGAGAAATGCAGATCTTTGCAAAAGAATATATATATATATATATATATATATAATATTTTTTTTCTTTTGAATGTATAAAAGGACAAATGGTTGCAAAGAACAGAGCATACTTTGAATAGCAATGAGCGGTGCTTGCATAGTCCGATGGACAGGCTGCCAATAGGGAGCACAATAGACCCCAAGCAATCTTTTAAGTTATCACTGCAATCTCTCCAGATGGTAGGTAAGTCATCTTCCCCATTAGAAGCTGCACCCCTTAGAAAGACAAGGAAACATAATTACAAGAAGAATGAGTGGAATACTTCAATAAGAACTTGAACTTCAAATGCTCACCCCATATGATCGCATACTAGATTTGCGAGATGGTCAACGACTTCCTTCATGGTAATACTACTAGATGACACTGTATGAATCTGATTTTGCAGCTCTCTCAATCTGGGATCACCTCGTCGATCTACTGCAATCACTTCAACGGAAGACATAGTGGCAGGATCAACAGCCTTCAGTGATTCAAGGGATGGAATTCGACCACTTTCCTGAATATCAGAGCACACTCCCCAGATATACGGATCCATCCCATTAATAGAGTAAAACCCATCAGGAATTTTGTCGAAGTATGATAAACAGCCATTTACCTGACAAAACACAAATATTTAATTCTGATGAAACTATAAAAGCAGTGAGGATTTACTGAACTCAAAATATATTACACTAAAAGAAACTCCCAAAGGTCGTGTCCCTTGAGACTAATTCTCAAAGTCGATTAATATCACTTATCTATTTGTCCAGTTCTATCCCGGTTCCTCATTCTGACATCTATGCTTCCTTGTTTCTCATGTAAGGAAGTTAACTATCGTGACTAGAGATGAGGACTACATTCAGCATACAGCTCTTCATAATTTTCTGCTATAGGAAGAAGACGTGAACCTCACGAAAGAACAAAAAGATGGACTAAACCAAGACTTAACCTAATACAGGTATCAGTTCATTCAATTCACATATCAAGTGTCATATTTTACCTACTAATATACAATAAGCGACTAACCTAGGCCCATATCTTTATTAAATCACCACTAAGTTGAAGAAATCTTAGACAGTATTGGCAGGGTTTGGTTTGTTTATTTTGGAGTCTTTGAGGGAAATGTACAGGGAATGCCCTATATGTTAGGTTTTATTATCGATAGAGAGAGTTTTTACCATAGATATCAGATATCACGTAGTTTGATTTTATCTAGTTACTGATGTCGCATCATCATGATATTGCTCATTATTGTTTTCATATTTATTTAATGACTGGATGATATGCATTACCTAATGTATATACCAGTACCTTGGTCAGACAGGACACAGATAGTTCAAACTCTTAAAATCAAAACCAAAGAGCCTTATTTTGTGATTCCAAAAAACATTTACCAATATAACGGATTCAAATAAGCACTAAAAAAAATTCGAAACCTACTTGAAAATAGTATAGGACAGTTGATCTTCAGAGGCATATGGTTAACAACGTAACATTTCCTAAAGGTAGCATTAATTCTCTACTTGTTTTGCAAGTCACAAACACACACATTAATGTGTAACTTAAATCCCATTTCTTCATAAAAGATCCTTTGCAAATAATGAACCTCCATTAGAGAAATAATGTAGACGAATGGAAGCAGTGTACACAAATAATTTAATATGAAAATTTTACTCATCGGTAGTGCAGCAAATATTCTGTGCCTCTTTCCAAACATTTCTTTCTTAAGTATACAGAATCATTTTGCATCAAAGAATGCCGTGTATCTGCAAGCCGTTCTTGTCAGCTACTTGTCTAAATTGTCAAATCCATGAAAATTTGCACGTCTTGTACTCATTCCACGTATACAAGAATTGCATGATGCTCAAGGCAGTAATGGATAGGGAATTTAAGGGTACACTGTTGTTTTGGACATTAATAAATGCATATACTCACTTGCTCTCAAACAGGACAAGACTTTTAGGTCGAGGTGATGGTTCAACAGCCAAATTTCCGTCAACAGTTTCATCGGGCTAAAATTTTCTTCAGATGCATTACTTATCCCTGAGATCACTATTGCACTCTACATTCATATCCCTCAAGCTGAAGTGGAGTGAAGTAATCTATATTACTTTGGGACTATATGTAGTTCTTGGTATTTGATTTAAATAATTGCTACAAACAAGATCCCAGTTTACCTTGTACTATCTTAAAGGACTTCTAGAAGTAATGCAACTAATATAATTTCATTGTTGACACGGGATCAGTTCAGCCGGCAAGGCGAACAGTTCAGTGTCCATTCCCGACTACCACATTTATTTTTCAACAAACAGCAACCAATCAACCCGCGGAAAATGGAGCAAGGATATAAAAGAATCATCACTAAAGCCTGTGAGTAAGGATATAAATCATCATTAAAGCATGTGAGTGTTGTTTACATTACCCAGAATCGATGAGAAATGGCCTCTGCAGAGCCAGACGAAGAAGGAGCATGGGAGACAGAGTCATCCTGCACCGGATCCAACAAATTAGGATCATCAGCACATGTAGCTTCGGAGGAGAGACGAAGAGCCAAAGCCAGCTGCAACTGGTAACTCTCCTCCGTCTGCTGCGCCCAGCTCTTAGAAGAAAATGAGCTTCCGCCGCCTCTACACGCTGCCTCCGCCGCCACAGCCTCCGCCCTCAATTCACTGCCGCCATCACTTAAATGACTGAAATACCCCTCAGGGTTCGATAGGGAAGGTACATAATAGTCCCCCGAGATCGAGCTCTCACCGAAGCTGCTCCCACTCGACTGCCTCTGCAACCCGACTGAGCCGGGGATCGCCGCCATTCCGATCCGCGGTTGTGCCTGAATCATTCTCGGATCGATCACGTCCCAATCCAAGGACGCCGCCGCCGCCGCTCTCTCCGAATTAAACTTGTTCTTCTCTCCGGAATGAGATTCGTAGTAATAAGGCTGCTGAGCTACAGCTCCGCCGCCTGCGGCGGAATATTTCGTCGGTGGCTGGTGATACAATGGCTCCTCCGGATTTTGACTCAACAAAGTATAATTCGATCGTTTACCAAGCATTTCCATTGAAATTCTGCGAACAAATACATGAAATAACAATTCATATAATCCGAAGCACCACCATCGATTGATTTTTTTTAGAAATTTTCTACTTCCTTTCCTTTTCGCTGAAGATTTCGCCTATGCAAAAGTTTCTCTCTCCTCCTACTTTCCTCCTCGCGATTGTAGGAAAGTGGATTTTTCTGTTAAATGGCGTAATCTTAATATTCTTGTACAGTAAAAATTTTGAGCAACTAGTCGTCACTGTATTCTCTCATTTATACCAATTAATTTATTTTCATTCTCTGTATTTACACCAATTTGTTTCATTTTCAGATCATAGCGAAAAGATTTTTTGTTTTTAGGATAATGTATAGAATATTATTTTATTTTTAGCACTTTACAAAAACAAATATAAATGGTTAGTTTTAACTTTCTGTATCAATAGTTTGACAAATGCGTTGAATCCTAAATCATGTATGACGTAATCATTTTTTTCCATATCTATAAAAGGAAAATTCTTATGTGCCTGTACACGGGCATTGTCATATTAATAAAATATTTCAATGTGAGGGGGCCAGGGGGGGACAATACCCGTACGGGTAGTGAATAATTTTCCCTATAAAGGTACCTGAGCGATTTTTCATTTATTTTTAAAACTCAAAATGTAAGAGTAACACTTATGTGCCACAAATGCATGAATCTTCTTATTTGCAAGTTGACCCAAATCTAATTTTAAAAAAGATATTACTTTTTCGCGAAAAGTATTAGTTGCTGGAAAATAGATGTACATGAATGAACTTCAATTTTTTTATATTTTTTTATTTAATATTTTTTTTAGGTCCGCTCAATAAGGTGACAAGAAGGTATAATTTAATTTGTCAAAAGTATTACTCTTTTTAATAAAAGTATCAATCCAAGTGATATTTTTATTCATACTTTTATTAAAACAAGTAATACTTTTGACAATTAAATGATAATTTTTGGCAGAAAATTAATACTTCTAAAATTAGTTCGATCCGTTTCACATCAAAAATCCATGCATCCATGACATAATTTTTTTTGCCAAAATGTAAACATTAAAGCATTTGTTTAATTTGAAAAACAATACAAAGTCTAAGATGATAACGTAATTATGTCACTTAGGATTGCATTGTTCCTGATTGGTAATATTTATATAAGTTTTATGTTTGTATAAAAGATTAAATGCCTCATTCATAATGATAAATTGTCCAAAACATGTTTGGTGTGTGTGATACTGCTGTTTATGCTTTGAAAATTCACATGCTGCCCTTATGTTTTACAACCCATCTTTTCAAAAAATAAAACAAAAAACAAAAAACAAAAAACAAAAAACAAAAAACAAAAAACAAAAAATGTATCCACAATATTTTTCTATGTTGTCCAATAATTTTAATTGAACAATATTATTTTCGTCTCACAGATATGTTTTGTAAATCGAAGTAATATGTGATTTTTATGGGATTGTTCTTGCTCTAATCAGAAAAAAAACAAAGGGATGGTTACTTGAAGAGTAACAAATCTTTTGATAAATTATTATTTGTAGCATGAATTTTTATCTATGGCATATAGAATGCATTACTTTTATATTTTTTTCAATTCAATGCATCTGTGCAAGTTTTCGGCTATCCAAACTACAGTCGTGTAATCACAAGGTATTTTTCAACACTTAATTAAATGAAAATGATAATGTTTAATGATTATGTTCAATGATTAAACAATATCATTTTTATTTAATTAGAGGTTAATTTATTTGAACAATTACACGTATGGAATTGGGCGTGTCAGAAATCTAATTTCGGGTCAACGTCAGCACTTGGAGCCAAAACTTGCTCGGACGTATTGAATTGAAAAATTTATAAATGTGGTACATTTCTATATTACAGCTGAAAGGTCATGTTCCAAATGATAATTGACTAACAGATCATGAATTTTACGTAATCAACAACCTAAAAATAAAAAATACCTAAACTTATTGTACTTTATATGATTAATTTGATGTATTTATGGTTTCTTATACACATATTCAATATAAATATAAATATAAATGAAACAAGTATCGAACACTATGCGAAGTTAAGGAAGTTAAGTGTGTATAAACTAGATATTAAACAGATAATATGTATTGGTGGTTTATTTTTATTAATTAATGTTATATTTAACCAACCTTAACATTTTAAAAAATTATGGCTTAGATAATTTTTAAAGTCTTGGCTAAAATTGCACTTAAACATAAATTATTGGTTTTTCACTAATTATTGGCCTTTTCACCTGTCATACTACATGCTTTAATAAATCCTCAAGTAGGGATGTAATCAAACCAAACTATTCACAAACTATTCGGGTCTCGGTTCGAAAAAATATTCGTTCGGGATCGTTCGTTGGCCTAAACGAACCGAGCTCGAGCCT
>JAUEKW010000009.1:792492-804309 GCA_032274785.1 Ajuga reptans
AGGAAATATTTAGACCTTACCTCCTATCTCGGGCTTACAAGATAGTAGCTTCTCTAGATATAAACAAGGTTCACATATAATTCTCTACATCCGAACTTAGGTGTTTTTACAATTCGCCATATTATTTTTTTTATTTTTTTTTTCAATTCATTATATGAACTTGTAATTTTGTTGCAATGGGAGAAATCTCAGCCATCAATAGTTGGACAATTGATGGTTGAGATTTGTTCGAGATGATAATTTGCAACAAAAAAGTTATACAGCAAACTGCAAAAACACACAAAGTAAGGATGGTTATTTGTAATTTTCCCTTCTCTAAAAAACAAAGCAAAGCATCGGAAAACAAAAAGGGTTAATTATAACAACTAAAAAAGGTACAACATAATGGTGTTTTTACAACCTTATCCCCTATATTTTATACAGATAACCAAAACAAGAGGGAAGAGAAAATCCTGAAACAAAGAATGATAAATATCGACGTGAGATGCACAAGACAATATGGAAGGCCTAACTATACCCACTTTACAAACCCAATAAACAAAAATCTCAGTACCATAAATTACATAGGGGACATGGTTTTCCGACTACTACAAAGCAAGGTAAATTCGGGTAAGATGAGAAGTCCGAGGAACTGCCAAACACTCGGGGGGAAAAAAAAAACAAAAACTCATACATCTAACAGTGGAGTGAGGCTCCGCTTCCCATCCAAGAAAAGAGAGTAATAATAGTTATGATAACCAAAAACACCGCCAGATACCTTGATGCAGCACAACATAGGATGCGAATTGCATTCTCTTCTCCATATCCACGCTTGTCAGATTTTTCGTACTTCTAATCTTAGCATCAAAGCGGAGGCATTCTTAGATTGGCAGAAGTGGACTTAATTATATATTTTCACTGGCTTCTCAAACGTGTGGCGGTTCTGCAGTTGTTACAAACATAGAAAAAGTTCAACAAGATTCAGCACCTCGTACCAGAAATACTTGAGTCTGAGCGTGAGTGCCAGTGAGTGTGTGTGTGTGTACTTGTACGTGTCTACACAATTGAACAGATTTTTTCCCGTCTGAACCCCAACCTAAGCCACTCGCAAAAGAGAAGGAAATTTTTTTTTTATTGGCTGCAACTTAAGTTCTGTTCTTTCTTTAGCCAAGAAAAATATGTTCTGAGTAAATTATGCCCTTCCTCGGGTTTTGCAGGACCACGGTGGATGGAACGACGTACAAGTCAGGGTGGAACAGCCTGCGTTTTCATGGTATGGGGCCCGGTCTAGGTGGTTTAAAGAAGAAGGATAAAGATCCCCCAAAATAAATAAATAAATACGTAAATTCTCGTCTTTAAAAAAAAAAGGAACTTTTGGCTCAAAAAGCCTTTTTTTCCCCTCACTGACTACGAAAGTACTTCTGTGGAATATAAAACAAGACATTGGAGCAACAAATTCCCAATTCAAGTGGAAGATACTCGAGTTTTGAAGTTTTAGTCATAGTCATAGTCATAGTCATATAACACAGTATGGCATCATTATCAACTCATAAACGGTAAATGAAGAGCAAAGAATATGACAGTCCAAGAATATTACTTGGCTTGCAGAATACGCCCTTTTAGGAGTAGTGTCCGAGTGCTCTAACCCCAAGTACTGCTCCCAAGCACCATATACATCTCTTCTCTGGAAGATAGCAATACAAATTCATCAGTCTTAAAACTGAAAAGTATTGAATAGCTCACAGTACCAACAGTCAGTAAGTATAAGATTCTGAAAGCAAAACACAACCTGAAAACGACTGGAGATAATGTCTGAGTCCTCGAGATATTCAGGACGTCCCAACGACAAAAAGGCAAACTTCCACTATATATTGAAGCAGAAAAACAACATTTAGAGACTCATAAATCTCCTAATGTCCTATTACTAACCAGTGGAAACTTTTAGCAAGTATATTTCTTAAACAAGCAACTGTAATTTTAGCCCTAAAGCACAACTTACCTTAGAAAATTCCTCGTCTGGAACCTGCAATTTTTTCTGAACTCG
The DNA here is from genome assembly GCA_032274785.1 of Ajuga reptans. Taxonomy (NCBI): domain Eukaryota; kingdom Viridiplantae; phylum Streptophyta; class Magnoliopsida; order Lamiales; family Lamiaceae; genus Ajuga; species Ajuga reptans. The sequence continues at coordinate 794,516 of JAUEKW010000009.1, forward strand.
TACTTTAACTCCTGCTAATGTTTCGCCTTCATGAATGACCAAAAAAAATGGCTCCCCAAAATTCTGAACTTGCTGTTGTGACCCAGAAATAACAGTATAGAAAATAGAAAGAAATTATATATACATGGCTACATGATATGTACATCTAATGCCATATAGAATCCAGTGAATGACAGTACCACTTGATTCTGGGCAGTCTCCTTTGTGAAATGGTAAACATGAATCAGGCGATCATTTGGCCCCAAGTTCTTTTCCTCCTCTGGAATCTGAGGTAGAGCAAGAACGCAGGACTTATTATGGTACTTACAAACAACTATTATCAGCCAAAAGAAAGCTTTCTCAAAGCAGAAAAAGAAACTGTACATATATGAACCTATGTAACAGTACAAATTTATAAGCACGCACAGATTTCCACTTTCACTAAAGTGGTTAAAATAGTTGGTAAATTTTAATCAGGTTGATTATATTATTTATTTTGGGAGAAATCAGCAGCATAGTTAAAACTGACAACTGTATTAGAAGATAACAGCAGGTAACTTTACCTCCTCAGCACGCAAAGTCCAGTATTGGTCATTTATATTCTCAATCTTCTCATTAAGAGGGAAAATCTGCCAATTCGAAAAGCATAATGTGTGTTATGATTATTGCACAGTAATAATAGACTGGAACTGAATACATAGGTAGATGCAAAATTCTATAAACATGCAAAAAAATTACAAAATGTCAGTGCAGAGAACGTTACCTTGTAAATCTTGTGATAGAAAACTTCAAGCAACCTAAGTTCAGCACTTGGATGAGACAACTCTACCTATCATCAGACATGAAAGATGTCAGATGTCTAGCTCATGCTGCTATTTTCTCACACTAGGTCACCATCAAGAGACACTTAAAAAGGATAAAGAAAAATATTCCAAGGCAGTACAGGGTAAGGGAGGTACAGAGAAGGAATTAGTTTCATATCATGTTCAATTGTGAGCTTACCTCTCTTACCCTTATTTTAACAATATAAACATTTATTTTCCCAAAAAACAAAATCATACAAAATAACAAGAAAACTTACCCTCTTTACAAATTGTCCCAATAGAACATACATCAAACAAATAAGCAGTTTAACATTTTCAAAGTAAATCAGAGTTGCCACAACTTGCTGACAGAATTGACTAACCTTTGTTTTAATTTCATTGAGCACGTCACCAACTGTGCTTGGTTTTGGCAATCTAATATTGAGGATTGTTGCCTGAAAAGACGAGACATCATTGATTTCATAGAACTCACTTGACAAAATAACAAGGGTAAATCATAGTCATTCCGGGACCTCATCCTTTGTGGCATGATGGAAGGCAACTTTCAGCGTTTTCAAGCATTGCAATTCAGGAAGAGGAATATCCAGCACTTCATAATACAGTATATCAGAGATCTGTCATAAATAACCGAAATATCTTTACTCCATTAGCAATAGCATCACACAAACACACAAACACACACACCCACACACCCTTTGCACGCTAAAAGATAAAAATGTCTGTCAAAGCCACCTGATTGTAGTGGACAAGCATGTCTAACAAATGATCAACTGCTCTATATTTGATAGGATTGGGCTTCGGTTGCTGAGAGTAGCAATTATGTGGAGTAAGCCGGATTTTAGATGGATCATCCAAGCCAAGGTGCTGGGCCACCCTTTCCACAACATCATCATAGGTGTGGTTCTTGGCTCTATTGGTCATATAAAAAATGGTCATATTTGGCCCACTTCCAACAAAGAATACACAGTTTAGATGATGATATTAGAGAGTACTTACAACTCCAGGCAAAATTCATCCTCCTTGGGCCTCTCAAGAGCTCGAAAATGCACAATCTGCAAAAGAAGAAGTACGCATTGCAAAACAGTCTAAAAAAGAAAAATGCCAAACGATGCATATACAAGAAACGCCTCAATCATGGGTTATGGCAAAAAGTTTCACAGGATTTTCAAATGTCTACCCCTTAACAGTGAAAAGAGATGGAGATGGGGAACACAAGCGATTGGTATAATAAATATATTTAACCACAAGCAGCTGAAAAGATACCGCAGGGAATTAATGAAAAAACTCAACATAATTGACAGAAAATGCTAGGGGGGTTTTGGGACAATTAGGCTACAGAAGGATCTTATTATCCTGTATATTGCTTGAAATAGTTTATGGAAAAAGCCTTCTGAAAACCAGCTGAGGAGAAAAAACCTAAAAGATTGACCTGGCGATTTTTCACATATTCCAAAAATGAAGGAACATCAGGAAACCGGGATTGCTCCTCACTTTCAGGTGATGGCAATTTCTGAAAGCAAATAATGTCCCCATCTTCGATCTGTAGGTGAGAGAGAGGAGGGGGTGAGCATATGACAAAGAAAGAGAGATACGACCAATTATCGAAGATAAAAAAATAGGAATACCTGACTAATTCGAAATGAAGCTTTCTTATCCAGACGTTCACACATTACAGTAGGCTCAAATTTGATTTCCTGTAGAAATTTCAAACTAACACATTACAATTCTGAGCTGCATGCATCTTAAATAGAAAAGGCAAAACACTAATATGTGTCACGTCTTTCATGTGTAATCAAGATGTGAATTCTGATATAGAGACCAAACAGACCTCAAAGACTTCAATTTCTTGATCAGGAGCAAAACCAGCTAACTCGTTCAGCTTTGTTAGGATCTCAATTGGCTTGCTGGAACTTTTCACGAAAAGCCTCCCGACATATCTGGAAATGGAAAATGAATCAAGTGATGTTCGACAGGCGGTCTACTCAAGTTAAAGTAATGATGCTTTGGATGGGGAGGATTAGATACCGGAGCTCTTCCTTATGTGGATCGTAAAACTTAAAGAACAGCAGTATGTCTTCCTTATTCTTCTCTGGAGGAGGAGCCAGTTGTAAATCCTATAAATTCAACCCAGAAATACATATTAAATAGGAGCTGCAAAATTTCCCCAATGTTCAGATTTACAGGCAATCCGTCGATATCATATCAAATGCTCATCTGTACACACCAGCCCACGTTCTACTTCCAAGAACAACTTTAACTCCGCATTATGTGCCTTATTTGAAGCTTCCCGCAGCGCTCCAACCTAAAGAGAGCATGCAGAAAAAATAAAAATAACAAAGTGAAAAATTAACTGCAGTTTATAAAACATCAGTCTCACATAAATTGAAGAAGTAATATAGTCATATTGTGTATGATTAAATCTACTCAGACGAAAAATTGGCACAATCATGAAACGAGGAAGCGACCACATCAAGACTAGTGGGATAGTTGATGATGAAGCAAAAGCATAAAGGATAAGTGCTTTATCCAGCAGAAACTTGATTCAATTATACATCTTGTTACCATATTGAACAACTCCAAATTATTTGATGTGTTGTCTTCTTAGATAAATAGGTTAAGAGAAACATGTCAAGGAAAGGTGATTCATGTCTTAGACATCTTGTAAGGTGAGAGAAACCAGCAAATAAAACAGTCTTTATCACTCAACAACTGACTGGGGAAAGGGCACGCAAATGGTGAGAAAGTTCGAACAGGTGAGTGGAAATCTTTCAGTGATAAATGTCATAAGGTAACTTATTTTCCACCTCAGGAGCGGAATTAGATTCTAGTTGGTTTCTAGATAGTTTATTTATTTGATGGACCAGGAGTAGCCATAAGAATTTAATGTCTTGGGTTATGTTCCTGCTCTATCAACTCTCCACACGTCACACACACAATAAGCGCTCAAATAAAAGTACCAGGTTTTTCCAAGAAAGATAATCCTCTAGACTAAAATTACTTTCTACAACATTTAGAACTAATACCTCTTGAAAAACATCTTCTATGTATAACATAAACCAAGCAAAACAAATATCCTAATACCAACAACCAATTAAAATCGATATAGAAGTTGCAAATTCCTCCTCTAAGTTAGTAAGTTCTATCCAGGAAAATATTTCTATTAAGGAGGCTATATGTAGGAGTAGCATTTTCCAGACTCTTACGTTTACATTTCCACATGCAGGAGTTTAGAGGTCGCCGGAACTTGAGATCAACAGATTCAGTGATACAGTGAGCTATTTTTATGACATATATTTAATAACTGAAAGTTACTTTAGGCGAGTAATATTTTATTAACACTTAATTGAGCTTCTTAATGATGTCCAAATTCATATGGCCCCAGTATTTAATCAGAAAAGACCAGCAACCACAATTTTAGATATTTGGTGCCAAACTTAAGCGGAATTTAAAGACACCATAGCCAACAATGAGCTGAGGCTTTTGAATTCTCCAAGCCCAGTAAAGTCATCTTTCACATGGCAACTTCAATAAATATTAAATTTCTTAAACAAAGCATGTAAGCTGATGCTAATATTAGGAAAATGCTAATTATTTGGAAAAACATTTATCTTGCCTTCATAATGCGGATTGAACATCTTTCACATACCTTCATTCTTGGAATTGTACAATAAACTAACTCAATCTTTAGAGGTTAAGTAACACGGATCTATTTAATTCAATGTAGTGCCCCAAGCAATATCAGAACGGATACTAATATTTTCAGAATAGAATATTGAAAGGCAACAGAATAACCATAATTACCGTTTGTGCTTCCTCTTGTGGTGTTAATGGCCGGTTCGGACGGTAAGTATGGTTCTGCCTCTTTGCCCATATCCAGAACCGCTGAAATTGAACAGGTATACCAAATTCTTTGGCAACCTCCTCCTGGGGAAAACAGAGGCATCAGTGTGTTACACGGGAAGTAAAAAGGGATATTTCATCTCAGTTGGGACGGATAACAAAACAAACAAACCAAAACAAAACCAAAAACTCACACACAGGGAGAAAAGGTAGATAGCATGTTGCAATAAATAAAACTAAAATTTGATGAAAGAAGACTATCAAGGAAAAAAGTAAAAAATATTAATTTGGTGACCAAACATGTACAAACTCACGAGAATATTGAAGCATCATAATGGAACACGTCATAAACTCAGGCTGCAATTTTTCAAGAAATAAGTCTTTCTATTTATTGAGAGTCACAAATTTTAGGGAAGTGCCACGAAGAGAAGATGTTCCTGTGGGTTTTGGAACCACATTTCTACTCTGTTAACAAGGTTACTATGACAATGTTTCTCCCTTAACAAGGTTACTAAGACATTGTTTCTCCCTCTCCCTCTCTATGAAGGCTCTGCGACCTCTGTCTACATTTGGATTCTTTAGAACTGCTGAGGCAGTATAGTGATTCATTTCATAATATTAGTATAACTTAACTAATGATAATTTTGTAGTTATAGCATTTATTTGTCCCAAAAGTCACCCATAAGGTCACCGTGATTTCTATCCAATTGGATCCAACTACGGTCATCTCCAAAAGGGGAAAAAGATACCTTATGGATGATTAAGTACCAAGCAATATTATACCCAACATTGTAAAAGTCGTCAGGTGCTAGTCGGACGGCAGGGGCCTAAACCCTACTCGGGGCTTAAGCGGGGCCTAGGCAGGGTTAGGCTGAAGGAGTGGGGGAAGAGCAAAGGCCGCGAATGGCTGCCTAGCACCTAGGCGGGGACTAGTCAGAGCTAGGAGAGGATTTTTGCAACAGAGATTACACCCAGCTCTCCCTCTTGGTTACTGGAAGTCTGCAATACAAGTAGAATCACTTCTACCTTACCAGATAATGCAGCAATTTTAATTTGAAGTGGGTAAAGTTCCTTCTTTAAGTAAATCTCGACTACTCTTTCAGAAAACAAATATTCATGTAGACTCAATAATAGGACATTTCACTTTTTCTTGAATAATCAAATAATCAATCAAACAACCAATACCTTGAAAAGGACAAAAGGCATCTGTTTCTGGATTCGGAAGCTACGAACTTTATCATGATCAACAAGATCAAAATATATATCCTTCCCAATCTGTTCCCTCAAGTCTTCATCTCGAGCCACCTGTGATGTAAATGTTGCTTCAGCACTACATTTCAAGCAAATGAGGAAATCAATTGTACAAGAGAGCGTCCACTAAAAAAAATAACCTTTATAATAGTGTAAAGGTGGGCCTGTGCTTTGTATCTTCTCTTATCTTCCTTTTCTTCTTGTTCCTTTTTCAGCCTTATCTGGTGTAGGGGCGTGTTATGTTTCAGGACAAAACTTTATGCAAACAAAGTAGCTTCTAGATAAAAGAAAATGGAGAAAATTTACCCTCAGATGTTCTGCAATGTCCTTCTCATCCACATCACAAATTATTTTATCCTTGTCACTCACTCTTATATACACAAGCATGTAGGCATTTGAGTATTTTGTAAATTTGAACGGGGTATTATTGTAACCAGGATTTGTCTGTGGCAACTGTAGGATAGATGAACATAAGCACAAAAAAGAAAGGGAATATGGGAGGATGGAAATTGTAAAGGCAAACATATCACCTCCTCCTCACCACCATACTGTTCTTCCAGTGCCCTCTTCACATCTTCTTTTGTGACTCTCTCATCATCAAATTTGTACCTGTTGAAAGCATCATATCATTTAGCATGTAATATAAACCCCAGTAAGTAAACTCTCATGATGCAGCAAACCAGAACATACAAATACAAAATAGTAAAATGCGATTGGAAATTGAGCAACTCTTCCAGTCGGTGTCATTAACGGAACTGAGAAACTCCGGTTGATTTCAACCCCCTCTGTTAAGTGTCAATAGTATAAGAAGGGGAAAGAAGGAAAGGGTGAAAGATTCTTTAGAAGCTTGGCACGTACCACTGATCAGAGAGAGTTGGTCTGATGTAAGCATAATAATGTCCACCATGCACCCCGCCACTGTGAACCAAAACACTGTTGGGAAGGAAACAAGAGAAGAAAAATCAAGCAGGTGAATTAAGAGAAAAAAATACTACCTTCGGTACTGACTACTCATAATATCGTGCAAGCACCCATAGGGGTACTAGCCACTGACATGACCCAAAAACAAATGTATCATATTGAAAAACAGTGAAGAGATAAATATGACGCAATTTCTAGTTACTTCATTTACTTCAACAAAATCCACTAAAAAATAACAAAAATTAATGCCACAACATCAAAGATCATCAGGAAGAGATACAAAGGCAATCAACCAACATCAGACATAAAATTATCAAGCGAGTTGACCAGGCTTAAGAAACTCACAATAGGCAGAACCCTTAACATAGCACCGATCACTACACATTAAAGCTAAATATTCCTTTGGCAGGCACAATTATTGCTATTCCAAATGCACTAGTTAGGGACTACAAAACCAGAAAGCGTAGGACTCTGATGCTTATTAGTTAGTATAAACATCACCAAATAAGAATGTGCGCGATTAAACCAGCAAAAAGGAAGGACTAGTTCTAATTTACAATGATAAGCAGCTGCAAAGCAAAAATCCAAGCCCATTTTTCAAATAATTCAAAAGGATTTACAGACAAGAGGTTGAGCGACAAAAAAAAAAGAAAAAAAAGAGGCACTATGCTATGCAAATCTACCAAGTACAATTGTCTATGCAAGAGAATGTCGAGTTCTACTAAATCCCAAATAAATTCAAAGCAGATAAGTGTAGGAGCTCATTTGGGTAGACAAACATGTTTGGTACATTGTAAATGCTTCTGTTCTTTATAACAATTTTTATATCATAATTTCCTGATGCTATCACAGATGGCAACAAACACATGCAAGAAGGATATCACAAGAATAGGCAAGGATAACATATTGATCAAAGGGTTCACAAAAAACCTGTGAAGCATGTAAAGGTTTCGCACACTCCGATCAGCATCTGGTGACAAATACTTGCCATTGTCTCTATCAAGATCAAGCTCCAACGGGAATTCATAGCGGTCATTTATCTGCAACCGTAGCAGATCAAAATCAATTGAACCCCTACTCTAACTCGAGTATATTGAAAAAGATAAGAATTATGTATAAGCTATTTTCTCAATAGAAAACCCCCTTGGGAGAGACATTCAGAACAGCAGTGATGTATGACCTATCTACTTTCATATAGAAATTAAACCAACACGAAGATGTATGGATCAACTTTCAGAAAGTATCGTCAACCCTAGATCTCTTGGAAACGTGAACGTGCAGCATACACAATCGAATTACCAAGAGATGATTTCAAAACAACAGTTTTTAAGTGGTTCGTGGTTGATAATACTAGTATGAACTCTATTAACTATTTGAATATCATCTCACCTCATTTGGACGGAGAACAAGGAGATTCATAATATACATAAATCTTGTGGAAGCACATACACAAATCTAACCCCCATGTAAAAGTACTTATCTAACCCCCATGTAAAAGTACTTACTATTTATGATACTAACCTTGACCATTGTATCTCTCATAAAATCATATTCAAATCGCTTTAACTGAAGCTGAAGAACTGGAGGAAAATCGATGAACAGGACACCCTTCTTGGCATCCTAAGATTCACAAAAAGAAAAAACAATAAAAAATAACCTGTTAGCACTATAGAACAAAGAGAATAGCTCGTAGAGACAGAAACATTACATCAATTGATATATGTTAACAAGCACCACAAGATCGAGCAAATAAGTTAACGTTAACTATATTTCATAGATTTCTTAGTATTTAACCTCCTCACAAACAAAATCTCACTTGACCAGATGAAGCCCATCTGTCACAACTGGTATTCCAATAGGAGAATATCTGGGAACATATTAAAGCAGAACAATCAGAACCTTCCTCTAATAGCATCAATTTCTTGTGGCCACACAATCTTTTCCTTATCAGATAAATAATACTCTTTCCATCCGAAGATAGCCTAATCCTCAAAATGGAAGGTGTAACTAATCATAGCAATATGAATTCATACTTCCCAAAAATAAGTAAAGATAACGAAGCCAAAAACTCTACAGTTCTTTTGTTATAACATGATCCCAAATCCTTTAGCAATGCAAAGTGCACCTCCCACACTGCACATATCTTTCAAATTTGTTTGTTCTAGAAATTCGCTTGATAGACATACCACATTTTCTAAGTGACAAAGATCTAAAACAATCCACTCAAACCCCCCAAACCCATGCGTGTGTACACAACACCGATCACTTCAAAACAATGCATCTTTGGGGATCGGGACACACATTAAAGGTCTACACAATAAGACTCTACTGTTACAAATATGTTGTTAAAATTTTATTCAAATCTCTGAATGTGTTTCACATACGTGTGTCCCATGCCCATAAATTACTTAATAACAGACAGTAGAGTCGTCAATCGATAATCTCACTGATATTGATAGTGGTGTATGGTCAATCACAAGGAATACGTGCAACAGTTTTATTACTCCATAAGTTTAAGCAAGAGACAAAAAGAGTCCAATGACACTAAGAAAACTATCCCATCACATAATTCTAACTCTAAAAATATTGTGTATACTAACATATATATGCATGAGGAGCAGCCTAATTATATAACAAATTCAAACCTACAAAAATCCCTCATAAATCTATCTCATGAAAAAGGTGCATTTTTACTAGTTTCAGCATTCTCTCTTGAACCTAGAGAACATCAAACGGACTACCAAGACCAAGAGAGGTAATGCACAAGCATAAAGATTCAATATATTTGGTCAAATCTGTGATGCTTAGGGCATCATGTCTGTGGCAGCAGGGAACCCATCTATGGATAGACTTCATACATGCACCCAGTGATTTAAAAAGCGCGCCTAGGCGCTCGCCTAGACGCTGAGCGCTGAAAATTTGGGCTGGGGCGCTTCTGTAAGGCTAGGCGAAGCGAGGCTTCGCGAAGCGCCGCCTAGG
>JAUEKW010000009.1:866185-878569 GCA_032274785.1 Ajuga reptans
AAAAAAAGGAGAGTGGGGAGGGCTGGCCCGTGGCCCATGGGCCAACTCGGGCCTGAACCACCAATAATGATCGGGCTGATGGGCCGGGCTGATGGGCCGGGCTTGGTGGGCCCGACTACCCCTCGGGCTAGTAAACTTAGAGCCTAGCCCGCCCTAATTTGCAGGCTGCTCGGGCCGGCCCATCAGGCCGGGCTAAATTCGATGAATAAAAAGGGGACCAAAAAAAGTCGAGGAATAAAGCCTAAAAAAGTGCATTGTTTCAGATAGCAAAGTCTAAATTCCTCAATTCATTATGTCGATCTAGATTTAACCAAACATTGGTTGAAATATACAACTGTTACACTACATACGTGTATCCACGTGTCAGATGGACCAACAGTTCTACCGTATCTTTTTAAGGTTTCCTGCCACTAGCTAGACAACATACATAAGTGCCTGATCCAATAACAGCATTATCCTTTACATTCCATCAGCTAACCTGTCCCGAGAGACGCGATTGTCTGCACCGCATTCTCTGGAAAGTCGAAACCTCCACCAACTGTAGGTTTCTTAGACTTCTTGGCCAAGTGAGGAGAAAGAGATCCAAGGAGAACAATTAACCCCGTAATGGAACGATACATTCATACTCCACTTGCCATAAGCTCTGTTTTTGTCCTAAAGCTGGTATCTTTGGCATCAGAAGTGTTGTGTTGCTTTAGGTTGTTCAAGGCTGGTCTTGGAATAGGAGAATTAGATAGACTAACTAAGGTGTCGATTTCTGAAGACTGTTCGGCTTTTGAAAAGATGCGTTTAAGCTGAGGCTTTTGACAGATTATTCGTCCCTTGTTCCAGCCAGGGTAACAGAAAGATGATGATACGTCTTTTAGCAAAGAATAGGCCGCCTTTGCAACTGGGAAGTCTCGTGTTATTGAGCTCCTTTCCATCTGCCCTCTTCTGCATATAGAGCAACTTTTAAGAACATTCCATACGAGAAGGAAAAAAGAGGAAAACAAACACGGCCAGTCAACTTAATTCTTATAATCTAATTTACCAGGCTCCAAGTTAGGAAAATACTGCTCGATAAGAGAAGCATAGAGAGTTCGGTTCCAAAAAGTAATATCTAAAACAGATCTGTGCCTGATAGAATATGGTGAAATTTGACAGTTCCAAGTTTCCAATGTGAAAGTAAGGTGAAGTTAAATGATTTGGCAAAGTGGGTTGCTCTTAAAATCGGCATTCATATAAAGAGTGTGTGTGCGCGCGTGAGAAAATCCAGCTAATTAGAAGCACTTACACTACAACAGCAGTTGCCAGTTGAGGAAGGTCCTCCCCATTATTTAGAAGCTCTTTCATATTATTCAGCCAGACAGATATTGCCGTGCATGCACCACCGGGCCACATCCTGAATAACACAAAGTAAGATACGAGATGCCAAATATAACAATGTTATGGAGGCCAATGAGAAGAAAGCAAAAGGAAGAGAGCTTATCATACCTGTGAACATCCACAGACCATATGAGCTTGTTTTTACGATATAATTCTGGATATATTCCCCTCTTTGTTGCTTCATGAAGCACTCTTGCAGCCCTTTCCTTCTGGCCCAAATGCCAAAGTGCTTCAAGAACTGTGTTAAAGAACCTGATCCCGAAACCACATCCCTCGGAACTGAGTTTGTCGAATACATATTCCACCATTTGCCAATTACTAGCGTCATCATAATCTCCTGTGATCATCTGTCCAATGACCTGGTGGATATTAGATATCCTATTTGTATGCATCTCATTTATCAATTTGTTGGCCATGTCCCACCTGAAATAAATTACTACAAGAAGTTAAACAAGATCCCCAAACAAAGAAGAAATCTATCAATAGTTTCAAGATGGGTACATGAAACAGCCAACTAATAAAGAACAAATGGGATTAAAATATTCGGTATCTTGTAATCAATCAGCTCATGAGGCCAGCACAATGTCACTGAACCAAAAAAAATAAAAAAATACAGAAGCTAAATCCAGGCCACTGAATTCCAGTTGTCTACATGACAAGCGAGAATTGCAAGCAGAAGTTTCAGAAAATACCACTTCATGGTGATTTATTTTTTTTGTTTTTACAGGTAAATCTCCTTCATAAAGTTTGCGTCAGAAGAGTGTAGAACCTAGGCGGAACTAACCTCAAAAGAACATAACTTCGCATGCACCATAGAAGAAAAAATGTGATGGCAAAAACCAAAAACCAGTTTTACATCATCCATCACACTTGTCCGCAATTGGTTCTCTATTTTCTCCTTTCCAAAGTCTCAGCTATCAGTACTGTGCATTCTTTTCTCCCAATAAATATTAATTATCACTTCCCTCTAGTCCTTGATTCTGTGATTAGTACACTAAGTAGGGTGGTCTAAAATGAATAAACCCCTCCATAACAAACCATATGCTCTTTGAGCTCATAGTACACTTAATTTCTTCAACCTTAGTGTTCATCAGTATGAACATCCATTCTGAGCTGACTCAACAAAATTTACACCCTAGAAGTGGTGTGTTTTAGGTGTGCATTGACCACCATTAAGCCTACCAATCAAAGGCACCAGTCTAATATAACTAATACTTAGCAAGACTAGTGTAATGATTAGTTCAAGGCTTTACAGAGTCCAATGTCAACAGGGACCTGATCTGTATGCAAGATCGGAATTAAAACCCTCCACCTCAAATGGTATTTTTTCATGAAAAGCAGACATGAGATAACAAACTATACGGCGGATGACCAGGATATATAGAATGTGTTACAGCTAGCTCAGCATGGTTCCAACCAGCAAGAAGATGTTGCTTGTGGGATTTACAACCATGGATTTTCTGCTTTACTGCCCAATAATACTAGAAATAATCTGATCCCTTCTGGATAAGTTCAGTGGGGATTTCCAGAACCTCAACAGATTTACACATCCTGATCAATTATTCATCAGGTTTAACATGTAAGATGGAGAGTTTTCTCATTGTCTAGAAGTAGGCTATGTTAAATCCAAACCTACATACAAAGAAACACTTGACAAAGCTGTCAAGTTTTGGTGGTGGTGTGGGGGGACAAACCAGCATTAAATCATCACTGGATTTTCAGAATGACGATCTGGCTTTGGTAGTATTAACATGTATTTTGTTTTCATCAATATTTGTTCAAACTGATTATTTTGTAATCAAAAGCTACTGGCATTGACAGAATTGTCATACGAAAATCAATATTCTCAGAGAATCCCAAAATCCTACTGTCTTAAAAGGCAGCAAAAGCATATTTAAAATGCACTTTGAAGCAGATAAACAGATAAATAATATGCAGTTGAATTCTAACCTCTCAGTTCTTGCATAAACTGCCAGCATCATACAATAGCACATAACACTTGGTTGAATACCCAACTCCTTGATTTGTCTAAACTGCTCCTCACTCTCATCGACAAGGCCCGCAAAGCAATAGACGCTCAAAACTCCTTCAAGAGTGTATTCATCAGGATCACATCTCACCTTTTCCATGTCAACATAAGCTTTTATGGCATCTTCAAACTGACCTCCCTGCCTATATGCTTCAATAACGCCATTCAATTAATCTCTATTTCGTGGAACACCTAACTCACCCATTCTCAACATAATAGATTTAGTTTCCTTGTAGAGTCCCCCTTTTGCGAAGCTATGAATTAGGGAATTATAGGTCTCAATAGTTGGCGTGCTTCCCACCTCATACATCGTATTAAAGGCAACAAGAGCCTCCTCATAGAGAGCTGCCTGCCCATATGCCTCAATCACCCCTGTATATGCTTTGGCACTAGGCACTAATCCTTTCTCATTCATATGAAGCAAAATCCTTTTTGCATCGTCATGAAGACCACCCTTCCCACAAGCAAAAATCAACCCTTCATAAGTCTCCATATTTGGCTCTATATTCTCTTCTACCATATCATGAAACAACGTCACCACCTCCTTAAAATACCCTCCTTCACCAAACACATCAATAAGTATATTATAAGTGTCCGCATCTGGCTCCGTATTACTCACTTTCATTTCAAGAAAAAGCTCCCTCACCTCATCATATCTCCCATGCTTCCCAAACAAATTCAATAAAATGCTATACGTCCCAGCATTTGGCATGCACCCTGCACTCTGCATTTGCCTGAAAACTCCCATAGCCTCCTTTATCTTCCCCGAATGGGAATATGCCTCTAACAACACATTATAACTCATTATCTCCGGCAAATTCCCCCCAGACTCCATCTCTTGAAGAAGCTCAGAGACCTTCTCCAACTTCTCCAATTTCCCAAAAGTCTCGACTAAATAACTATACGTTGTAATATCAGGTAAAACCCCACTCTCGTTCATCGTCCTAAACACCATTTCTGCCTCATCTCCCAATCCTCTATTTGAACAAGCACTCAGCAATGTGTTATAAGTAACCAAATCCGGCTGAATCCCCTCGTGCCTCATTTCCCCAAACAAATCCAACAACCCTTCCCACGAATACCCTCCTCGAGCACATGAATTTATAACAGTATTATAAGTCAAAATATTAGGCAAAACCCTCTCCTTCTTCATCCTCCGTAGTAATTCTAACGCAACCTCATACTGGCCATTTCGACCATAGGCATTTATAATTGCAGTATATGAAAGCACACTCCTAGGTACAGACTGAATTACCATTTCATCAAAAATCTCGGCAGACTTATCCAAAAGACCTTCACGACCTAGAATTCCAATAATGATAGAATAAATATGCTCGTTAGGCTTACACCATATCTGCCGCTGCATATACTTGAAGAGGCGGAGAGAGCGCTGCCAATCGCCGCGTTGAGCGAATTCCTTGAATACTTGGGAGAAATCCGACAGCGAGAGCTTGTTTTTGAACGAGTCGAGGCAACGAGCGATGCTGCCGCGCGGCGGGAGGCTGGAGAGCTTGTTGATTAGGGTTTCTACGTCGTAACTATACTTGCCCTTCTCGACGGTGACGCTGGGGTTACCTAGGATAAGTTCCTTAGTTTTAGCTTTTGCGATGACGGCGAGGCTGCGGCGGAGGAGTGGGAGGTGGTGGTGGTTGAGGCGGCGGTGCAATTTGGAGGGGAAAGGGAGGTAGGAGGGGGTGGTGGAGCTGGGGGTGAGGATAGGGGGGAGAATTTGGTGGTAGGATAGGGCTAGTTTCGTCATTTTGTATGCATGTGAGTGAGAGCTTCAAGAAGCTCTGTATGTAGAGTGGAACTGTGGGAATGGAGTTTTGGGGTTTAAGCGGTTGGGTAGAGAGGGAAAGAGAGAGAAAAAGAAGATGAGAGACACGTGGAGTTTTCATATTTGAGGATAAACTAAAAAAACAGATTAGAACAATTTAATTTACTTTATTGAAGGGTTATAATTTGTTTAAAACACATTATGCTGTGTTTGGATGAGCTGAGGAATATTGAGGTACTATTGACTTGGGTAAATAAGTGGTAAATAGAGAGAGAGGAGAGAGAAACTTGTCTTTTTAATTACAGAGGAGATGAGAAAGTTAAAAAGCACGCAATCCCCAACCTATCCCTACCAAATAATGTCACTAATCTTACTCATGTCAAACATCACCACGTTGCCCACAGGGGCAACCATATCCAAACATAGTCATAGTACCTCCGTCTTTTTCTAATTGTTCTTTTAAATTTTGTAGTTTTTTTAAAATATTTGTCTTTTTAGTTTTTTTCCTATATTTTTTTCAATCATATCCCTATCATTATCACACTAAAATTTCTCATTATCCAACTTATATGTCTAATTTATTATCTTCATTCTTAATATTGCTAGTATTCCTAATTTAGATAAGAACTTATTTGTCCATTCTTCCTACCTCTTAATTCTATTATCCAACTCTAAAAGAATAATTTAAAAAGTCTCCATAAGTACAAAAAGTCTCCTTTACAAATTCATAACATTTTAAAGTGAATTATTCGTTACATATGTCACTTTTCATAATATACTAATATAAACTTACTAATCATAACTACTTTTTAATCATTTACTACCAATCCCATTTTTATTTTTATTTTTTTTGTCATTGTTCACAACCATCATATCAATTGACTTCGCATCTACAATACACATTCTACCACGTTACATCAAATACAAACATTACTTCTTATTATCCACTTAATTATATACATCCTGAATGTGCACCGGTCACATACATTCCAGCACAAACATCTCCTTTAAGTTATATCCAACCTATTTCTTTCTTATTTAAATCGTGACGAAAAAAAAAAAAAAAAAAACATAGATAAAAAATATGTATACAAAGTTGGGGGCGCAATAATGTACAAATCTGAGTGAAAAGTCGTAAAAATTTGAAGTGTAAGTGCAGAGTAAAACTAAAAGAGGAGATTGAAAATAAAGGAGACAAAACATGCATCAAATCCTTAAAAAAGTACATCTAAAGTTGTCACTTATATTGTTAAATCATATATTTTATCTAACCATATTAATGTTAGCAAAAACATAATATAGATGATACCAATTATGATATTAAAATATAATAAACATAAACAGATTACCCCACCCCTCGAATCAAACGATCAAGTAAAAATATGGAGACTTCTAGTAAAACTATTTATTTTTAGTTGAATATATGACCTTACAAGATATACACTGTGATCAACGGAATAAATCTGGGAAGGACCACATAATAAGCCTCGCAAAGTTGTCTGAATCTAGGAACTCGATGTGAGCTGTGCGTCCGATGATAGAGTCGAGGCTTTTCCCTTGCAAGGAGATGTCGAAATTGACATCACAGCGCAGGAATACTCGATCATCAGATGATGATCTTGCTCGTATCTGGTCCATACATTCGTTAAGCATCTCCAGGAAAATCTTGCCCTTTGTCGATTGGTCTACTGAAGATGCAGGGCACATTTCAATTCTAGCAGAATGATAGGGAACATAGCCATCCTGAAAAACATGAAGATGGCAGTGTTGGAAAATGCAAGAAAATAGCGAAGTCTCGGAAATGTAGTCAATTTGCCTTTGTAATTGGAAAGTCCAGAATGAAAACTAGCTACTTTCTTCTGAAAGTAGCCAATTTCCATGGAAAAAAACTCAATTTTTAATTTACACTTAGTCATCCATTGTCAACCACCCACATTTCACGACACTAGTTTCTTGAGATTCAGATGCTCAAGAAACCTGTTTATCAACCGAGAGAAACGAGTTTCTGAAGGAAACGTGTGCTGAAGAAACACATTTCGTGGGATCTCTTTACTAAACCCAAGTTTTCATTAAGGTTATTTGCAGGCATGAAGTGGTCATTTTTCCTCCGCTTCTTTTTTTTTTTTTTTTGCATTTTCTCTTTTTTTTTTTTTTGAAAGGCACATTTTCTCATTTTGTTGTACCAAGGTGCAAAAAATCCCAGGAAATCTGCAGAAATATCACACAAACTAAAAAAATGTGTGGGAAAAAGGTGCACAGACATCTAATAATTTAGTAGAAGGTGAAAGTAAACAATGAACCATTCGTTACATTACGAACCTGCAGAATAGGAAATTACCTGGGGTGAAGACAACAAAATAATGTTCTTGAAATTATCCAAGGTCTTCTGCTGCAATTAAAAGGGAAAATAATTGTCAGCGCATGAGATATTAAGAAACAATATTGATATTTATTTCAATCATTCCAAACAAGACCAGATCAATATAATAATGTAAAATTCTTTCACCCTCATAAGGACCTTGCAACTTTTTACAACATCCAGAGCATATCAATTATCAAGATAATAAAAAACCACCATAGCGGTAAAATGAAATAGCAGCAAAATTATATCCAAGGGGAATAGTGTGAGTTGAATGAGTACCTTGCACAGTTTGTACAAGAAAGTATTTTCAAGATCAGTATCATCGGTGAAAGTAAGCTGGTGAATGCATTGTGTGCCCTTTAGCTTCTTCATGAGCCACAAACCTCCATTAAATAAGGAGTTCGAACTGTAAAGATACCCAAGATGTGGGCCGGCGATGGAGAGATAAGTATGCAAGTATCCAAGGTATGGTTCCATAATGCTATCTGCAAGACAAAAATGGCAACATGAAATGTGGAATAACTGAATAGGAGGTTAATCTAAGTTTTATGGTCGAAACCTGTTAGAGCGGTTCTCAGAATTAAGTTTCCAATGGAGTGCCCAACAAAGCTTAGTTTGATAGTTCTCAAGACACCAGATCTAGACACTTTATCCATTTTCTTTTTCACAAATGTCACAACTTCTTGTGCCAGCCTCTGCCCCATTTCTCTAAAATCTCCTGATGTTTTATCTTCATTAGCTTCTGACATCAAAAATTCTATCTTTGGGTCTATCAACAACCACTGATTACGGATAAGACGTAAATCCAGATGATGTCCCTGCATATGTAATGAAGTATTGGGATGAAAAGTTATAAATCAAACACGCAGAACAATAACAAAACTATACAACATAAATTAAGTCATGACAGGCAACATCATGAAGATTCTGATAACCAAATAAGAATTCACTTTGCGCTTCAAAAAAATGAAGTTAGTTAAAGGCACATAGCCATAACAATGTTTGTGGACCAGCTAGACAGCATCACATCCATGATAAATCAATCTAACGGATTTCATGCAACATATTGCATGATTTCTTCTGAGGGCTGGCTAATCTAATGTGGCAAACCCACACCAAGAACCCAGGAAACTTGACTTCAACCACCCCTGTAGAAGAAAATGAATATGAACCTAAAATTGCTTAGCGGAGATATTTTATCTTAATCAAGCATGGAGATGAATTCTCAAATTTAAAGTACAAACAACCTGCTAATCTGGTTCTAACCATGTCACAACAAAATGTCGCCTGATGCTACCACTCCTTTGTACAATATTTGACAAGATTGAAGGCAGAACTTCCCAAAAATGTAGCGGATTTTAATATACATGTTAATTGATTTTTATTCTCATAAATTAAATAGTTTTTTTGGTCTGTTAGACAAGCTTCCATTGTGAAGAGAAGAAACATAACTTTCTAAGGCTAATACAAGGCAGAAAAAAGTGTAAATATGCAATAATGATTATTGAACTTATCTGTAAGACGACATCTTTCTCAAGTGTAACAGTTGGGATGTCCTTGTGTTCTCTACTCATACAATGTGAAATGTGGTGCTTATTCATTTCAAATAAGACAATTGTTATAGATGTCTACTTCCCATTTTTATTTCTTCCACCTATTAATATCCAAAAAAAAATCTTCAACTAATTAATTATTCTCCAATCATAATGCATACGTTTTTAATAGTTTCATGTATGAAAGATGATTAAGCCATTGTTTACCACTTGTATGTCCCAGGTGTTCAATGATTAGATACACCATGAATCTAAAGACTGGACAAGATAGAATGTGATGCCAACATAGACAACTTCAAGCAATGTCTCAATGGCTAATTGCTATTAGAGAGATACCAGAGAAAGGGGCAAAGTGTACAGAAAGTCTCTTTAAGCGAGAACGAGGGAGGAGAAAGTGGTTTCTTTTTGTCTGCTAATTTGAACTAGAATCTTAAAAATAACTTTAGTAAAGTGGCCTGAATATCTTAATTCTAAACTGATAGCCACTTCATGCTGGTAAGCAATACCAATATACTTCACCTATAGATATATTTATATATGGTATATTTCATAGGGAGGTAACTTATTCTGCATCGTATTAAAACACACAGTTTTGGTATTTAGATTTCTATATACTTAAGGCGTTTCTAAGCTACATTTGCATAAATACACATATCATATTAAATGCATGTACGCAACTGTAAATTATATTTGAAATCTCTTAAATTTCTAATAGAACAGTGTACTGTGGTGAAATTGGATCTTCATTCTAGACTTAAGACAAAAGATCTCCATTTCAAAATCAGATCCCTGATAAAGAAAAACAAGGTAAACACAGAATCGTATTGTTAAACACTCTTTCCCAGTTAAATAAATGGTTCCGAGGAGACTAATAGAAACCAAGAAAAGAAAGCTTGATTGTTCTTTCATCAGGAACGAGTATTTTCTCAACCTTATTTATCAAAAGGCATGGCAAGTGAAGGGCCATTGGCACCAAAGATACACTCAGACATCACTTATTGTCTAATTAAAATTTAAATAAAACACAAGCTTTAATTATTTCTTATATAGGATGCATCATAGAACATGCCTGGAATCCATGGACAAAAACAACAATCTTCAGGACTCGACCACTTGAGCAAGAGCTGATACCAGATGTTGTGTTTGTGGGGTTAGATCCACACCCAACAAACAAATTATTTGTGTCTTTATGGTCCATTTGGCTGACGTAAGAATTTCCACTGGTTGAATGTAAAGGCACATTGATGACTTGTTCTACAATCACAATGGGTGTACGTGATGGATCTCCAAATATATGCATGTCTTGAATAGACCTATTGTTCACCTGCAGCGACGCAATACTTGTTCAATCTCCAGCCAAAAAAGTGAGACTATATAGCACTCTTTAATAGGACTAACCATCATCGTTGAAATACTCTGTCTATGAAGTTCTGCTCGCTTAGCAGCATTCTGTGCAGGCTGCTCACAACATAAAATCATATATACTATCATGTACTGGTTTCTGTAACTAAGCGATGGAAACATCGAGCAATTAAAGAAAGTGGTGGCATAATTACATCACCAGTTAATTGTGGAATGTCATGTCTACCATGCAATTCATTGTAAGAAGACTCATCTGCCAAATTGTTAATACATGACTGAGGCATCTTGACCTTAGTGTAAACCATCCAGATTGACCATTCGGTTTTCCTATCAATGGCCCACTGATTGCAGAGAAATTCAAGAATCTTCTTTATGTTAACCCTGATAATGTAAATACTATTAGCTTTTTGTGTGTAATAGAGTACCGTGATGATAGCAATTGATGTATTAGCCAGTTTATGTGATGCCAGCTAAGCAGAAAGCATAAGATTGATTCATTCACAAAAGCTTTACTCAGATGATGTCTTTTGATGTTTGATACCCTTCTCCACAATTCAAACCCGTAATGAAAAGAGAAAAGAAAGGACAAGAAGAAAAGGTTGTTGTATGATTCTACCCCTGAAACTGTATCTTTACCTCCAAATGCATGAACTTAATTTCACATATCAAAATGAATATCAATAATGTTGCAGATAATCTGGTTATTCTCAACTAAGAATACAACGTTCCATCATAGTATGACCCTGTTACACAATATTCACTGTTGGATCTGTAGGCATCATGTTGAGCCCACTAGAAAGAGAATGATGCAGAACTGAAATTAGTCGGCATTTTACTCAAATTAGTTTTTTCTATTTTGAAATAAAACGAGGAACCCACCTTGATAAGTTTCTTATTGTTTGAATTATTTGATAATAATTTGAAGTAAACAATGACAAAGAATGAAATTGCGATTATATTGCAACAAGTAGAATCACACAGAAAAATACTATTCAGCAAACAAATTATAAATGGCAAAAAACAAACCTGTGAAAATTCAGAAATATGCTCCATAAGTTCAACACTTGATCACCAATCAAATGAGCTAACTGAAGTAGTTTAGCATTGGATAACGAAAGGAGAAAAACATCGTTTTGAAAATGACTTGTGCCATTTAGTTCCTGTTCAAGGAATATGCATAGGTTATGAAGGCTCCAACTGTGAACTAATCGAATACTTTCAGAAGGAGCCAATGAGAGTTATTTTTCATATCATTGAAGGACCTCAAAATCATTATTGGATTTGCCTGAAACTTCACTATTAAGTATTTCCGGATCTGATCTTGGTGTGCAACCAAATAATTCATCAGAATCAATATCTTTCATATCAATTGGTTGATTGATGGCCTGACTAAGCTTCTGTAAATCTTCTAATAGGATGGCCTTAGCACTTAATAATGCTTGCACAAGCATCACCTGTTGAGAAAAAGAAAAAGAAAACAAGATCAATACCTACAATATCACATATAGGAGATTGGTATTGGTGCATACAGATTGTAGCAAGTTAAGAAACTATAGAGCGGATGATGTATGTCACAACAAATATTGACACCTGAGATTGGTTGATGAAGGTTCATTAATCTGGTTAAGTCACTAGCTATAATCAGAAGCACTCATCACTCCTGTACACATTGTATTATAAGCATATACAAGAAAGTAATATACATAAATGATTATAACGATGATATTTAAATGCCTGACTGGCAACTCAATGTCACAAGACGTTTACTACTAACGTGTAACCTGGGAATGGTCCGTATACATACAAAGCAAAAGTGTGGTATTTAAATAACTACAAACATGTGAAAATATGAGCATGAAGAGAAGTCTTAATTCTAGGTATATTATAAACAAAGATTGAAAGAGAGAGAAGGGGGGGGGGGGGGGGAGAGAGAGAG
>JAUEKW010000009.1:927819-942330 GCA_032274785.1 Ajuga reptans
CCCCAAAATCCCAAATTCTTCGATTATTTAATCTCTTCTATAAACTCTAATGGGTAAAAACCCTGATTTCACCATACTCGCTGTTCGTGATCTGTAAGCAGAAGTTTATGATGACCGAGAAGGAAAGGATGAAGAATCTGGCAAAATCCTTTGACGTCTTTGAGTTCAAAGAAGAAGATGAGCTCATTGAAACGGCCATGAAAAAGATTGCTTCCAAGTTTGCTTGTACTCGTGCCCTAGATAGTAAGCATACTTTTCACGATCATGCCAGTTGTTCCAATTTTGTATAATGGTGTATTGTCATGCAAATTATGAGAAATTTACTTGAGGGAACTAACTCATGGTACGTAAATATGAATTTTCTTTGAAGAGGATAGTAACTTCGGTTTATTTTTTGTCGAATTCCAGCTGGGAATTTCTTTTGCCATTTTGTGTTTAACTTCTCTAGTAATTGTAATCTCTGTGCTTGTTCAAGTATATTTGCTTATTTTCCTCTTAAAATTATATAAAAGAAAATTGGGCGAAAGTCGAAGTTGAGGATGATAGAGATTTAGGTTACTGTTGTAGATGAGGATTTTCATTCTATATAAGGTTAGTAGGCGTGTATATGGAAGTGCCCAAGAGATGAAAGCTTCGTGATAATTCTTTTCAAATGTACTTCACCATCTATTATCCGTAGTTGTCAAATCTTTCAGCTTGGTATTCACTACCCTGCTTGTGTTTCTCCATAATAAATGCTTGCCATCCAAATGTCACTCCGATGCATGCCAATTTATCTATAACATTTATTTTTATATTAGTGATACTATCATGCACCTCAAGACCAGCAGTAGGGCTCGCTGCATTCTGGAACATACGTGGATATTGCATCATTTCACTTGTATTATGTGTTTTTTCCTTTTGAAGTTGAAATCAAATTGCTTTGTTCATTAATCCATTATTTAAGTTTCATTATAACCATCTGTATTGTACCTGTTCTAGTTTCTGGAGCTCAAATCTGGCCTAAGGAGAATGGCATTAAATTCTGTGGATCTGCTAATGCTGCCATTATTGATTGCAAGAACGATGCTTCTGGATTATTTACTCCAGCTGCAACTGAAAATTTTGCTGAAGAGATGCCTGAATTGAGCCATGCGGTGCACAATGACATTGAAATCCATGGGCGAGCTGAAGAAATTAAATCTAATATTATAGAATCTGGAATTGTCTCTTGTAGTGTGGGATGTGGATCAACCCCTGGTGCCACTGTGCGGCAGAATGACCACTCGAATTGTGCATTCCCAGAGTCTTCATACAATGTACTTAATTTTACTACATAGTGGCCTATGTTGGACCTAAGAAAGTGCTGACTCTATGTTGTTCCAAATATTTGCAGGATACATCACTTCACTTGGCTTCTGAAGCCAATGAGAGCTTGAGTGAGAGATCTCCATCTGATAATGGAAACAGTAATGGTGAATTTGATTGTCGGATTGTCTCTTTTCTTGCTTCACTTACTCATTTCCTTTCTCTTGTTTTCTAAATGATGCACTTCCATTGATATATGGTGTTTTCATGGAAGACTTACCGTTGGCTTACCATCTCCGTTGCATTGTTTCAGCTTCTTCAGATGGTCCGTCATCTGACAACTGTTTTGATGGTTGGGATGTGGTAAACATCTTCACAATTTTCATTGTCCGCCTTAATTGGAAACATTTTGGTAGTATTGTTTTCATATTTCTTTCAATCAATGAACTAGAGATGAATATCTATTTCCTGTTGCCAGCATTCTGCTAAACCTCTTATTAAGAATAGGTGTTAAAGTACCCAGATTTGCTGTATGTTATTTTGTGATGATAAGCTATCTGATCTTGAACCTTTTCTGAGATAGTTTCCCGCCTTTAACTTCTATTTCGTTTATTTAATACACTTACTCTTGATGATCATTTAGCTAGTAGATTGATGGAACTCCCTTTACGTTGTCAATACTGTTAATTGAAATTTTTCTCTGTAATGGTAGATTAAAATGCAGTGATTACGTATAATTGTTGCATTTTTCTTTTCTCTTTCTGGAAAGCAAATCACGGGGATTAACCTGTTCTGAGACTTGCGTAGAAAAAGTTGCTAACTGATGGATATCATTAGCTTCCGTCTTTTTTTATTTGAATTATGAACTTGGGATTTCATTCCCATTGCTTCTGGGTGTCCCGTCTCCCGTGCCTTGCTTCCCCATCTTAATGTTTTATAAGTTATTTTTTTTGCTTTGTTTTTATATAATGGTTAAGTTGTACTGAAAATTATTTATTCTTATCGCTTTAATGCTAAGATGATTTCATGTTCATTTGACATGAAATTGTCCAACTTATGTGTTCATTTGTGGGTTAAACAAACATCAACTGCCAAATTCTGGAAAATCTCTGCTTGTGAAATATACAAAGTGTCGCGGAAGTGGTACTTTGACACTGGACAATTAATTAATTTTTGTTTTTAGGTGATGCTACATATGATGCCCTGTAAGAGTTGACTGTGTTCAGATGATGTCCTCTAAGCCTGTGTTTCATGGATTTCAGGAATTGGCCCATCTTGACTTATTACAGCAGAAATAATATTACTTTACATCTGCATTGTGCTTGCTTGATAATTGCTGCAAGTTGTTCTATTTGGCAGGGTGAAGAAAAGGGCCGAATTGTTTTCTACCCTGATTATATAGATTACTGCAGTACACATTACCTGGACCCTGTGGTCACCTTTTCGAGAAGTTATATCGAAGCTAGAAGTAAAGCCATCTATGGAGATGATGAAACATTTCATATTCATTTGGAAATTGAGGATATAGTCAAAATAGAGTCTCAGTGGTGCGCTAAGGTCAGTAAAGTTTGGTGGTAAATCAATTTCTATGTTCTTAAGATAATATGAAGGTGAAATTTGACATTGTCATGGGTGACCTTTATTCAGTATGGGGCAGGCAACATAAGTATATATTTCATCTCAAAAGATGTAGCAAAAGACGACATTGATATTTTCGACAATGCTTCAGGTTGGTTGGATCTGCTTGTTTGACTGCTATCTCTTGTTGCTTTGCATGGATTACTAGCTTATTGTGTATTTCCTTTATTCTAATAATTGTTTGCTTGGGATTGTCTAAGTTTTTCTTCCTTGATGCCTTACTCATGTTACTGTTGCAGTTTTATGAGGTATCCTATGTAATGGTCATAGTCTATATTCTGCACCAAGTCTAATGTACCGATTTTTATGTTTTATGCTTAAAACCCAGATTATATGGTGCAATGGCAATGAGTAGTCAGACCTGTCTGGGCTATTTGAAATTTTAATTTTATTCAGCATTAGATTGTAAGCCTTATCGAGATCAGTACTGTAATTAAACCTCATAATGTAATTACTGTTGCTGTGTTTTGATCTTCTTACGCATATAGAACTGTTATATATCATAAGTTATTGCTAGTCAAGCTCGCACCATCATAATAAAGCTATTTACTTGTTACTACAGTCTATATTTGTCTGAATTCGACTTCACAAGTAAAGCTCTGAAGAAGGAGGGTTTATTGAGTTTTGTGGATTGGTCCCAGAAATCAAGGAGATATAATAACTCCATAGAAAATTGTCATAGAGAGTCCCTTATGTTTCTGCTCTAGAAAATGCTTGCTTTTCCATCTAAGGTCAAATTGATACCTTGAAGTCATTTTCCCTAAACACTCCCTCCGTCCCAGAAAATGTACAACTTTTTATTTTTGGTCAATTTGATAAAGGTACAACTGTCCAAAAACCATCAATGCACTCACACGATTTATTTTATGTTTTGTTTGACTTATTCAATCATATCTAACTAATTTATGAAATTAAAAGTTTTAATTTTTTACTTGAACTAGTAAAACGAGACATTGATTTTTGAAACATGACTTATTGGGACAAGAAAATTTTGAAATATTGCTCTTATTATGGGACGGAGGGACTAACAAGATTGACCCGCATTCAGTTTCAATGCTCATGGAACTGATGTGGAAACTGATATAAAGCTATTTGCAAATTGAAAGGGTAAAGCAAAGAAGAAATACAGGTATACATTGAACGCTTGTATAAAACTTAGAAGAGGGGCAATGGAAGATAGAAAAACATGAGATACATAAACCATGAGTCTTTAGAGAACATATCGGATGAAATACAAGTTATCATATTTCCATGAGTGTGTAAGACAGAGTTTTATGCTTTTCTTCAATTTTATGACATACTTCTTAGATCCTTGTTTATCTAAAGTACGGTTCTTGAGATAAAGAATATATTTATGCGATGGTGTCACTACCCAAGTTGACCAAAACTTCCTTCAAGATAGCTTGAAGAGGGGTTCTAACCTGTATCACAAACAAACAAACATGAGATGGCTGTCCCAGTAGGCCGTTCGATGCTCAAGTCAGTGAAGAATCTTAGAGAGTAGCAAATAAGAAAGTAGAGCTCTATAATTAGAAATAAGTGATTTATCTTCTTTTGTGAAATCTCACTTTTATTTCTAGTTGTCTTTGTTTGGCCTTAACAAGCTACTGGGTTGGCCTCTAAGACAGGTTATTCAGGTTCTTCAGTTAGCCCGTCACTATGGTATAGTTATTACATACTTCTTTGTGATTGTTGTCATTAGAGGGTTGTATGATATGTGTTGAAAGGTGTACGTGAGTAGACTATATTAGACTATATTAGCCCGTCTCAATGATCTCTAAAGACCTATAGTAGACCAATGGTGTCGACGTTAATGACTATATTGGACATTCTCACAAGCAACAAAGTGAGCTTAGACACCTATAATAAAACAACAAAAACACCGTTGGTTGTTTAGTCAGATATCAGCTTAGATGATTAACCAAGTTGCACTAGAAAAGACAGAATTGGACGCAACTCCATCCCGGAGACACATAAGTACACTTTTTGGATTTGTTAGAAGCTAAAATTACAGGATCTTGAAGTATAATGTCCTCGAAAAATTCTTAGTTGATTAGTCTGTCTCTCAAACTGTTTTTTGGTTTATTTTGATCTTGATCTCTTCTACATTTTTTGTGTTTCTGCCATTAATGAATCTGATTCCCATTATGCTGTGTACTGTATCAGGACTCCAGAAGTTGAAATTCCTAGCTGTTGACTCTAACTGGTGCAGAAAACAAGAAGCAATTGAATCTCTGGATGTCAGATATAAGGCACTGTGGAGTGTCCTGCTCGAGTGAGTTCTCCAATGTTGGGCTGGGCTTATATTCTTGTGTCGGCTTTTTTTATCTAATTAAAATTAATGTAGTTGTTGGGCGAAGTCTTTCTAGTGTATTTTTGGTGACATCAGATTTACAGCCTGTTTAATTAATGAAAGGTTTTGTCTTATTTTATATTTTAAAATCTAAGAGCAAGGTAATTAAAAAGAAATTTAATAGTAACGAACCAAATATTTATGGTTCACTTACCGTGTCCCATTCTAGTGTACCAATTAAGCCTACCCTTTGCGTACCAAAAAAGAAATTATTTACTATGCTCCATCTTATGTACCGTGAACTGGAACGTACCGCTTTCCAGGTAACTATGGTTTGTAGACTGTTTTTTTACTCATGGGATAATAGTTGTCTAAAATTGTTGGCCTAGATTATTCCATCATTTCAGTTGATCTTGCCTCTTGGTTTTGCATTTACGGATAACTGAAAGATAGTTAAGTGTAGCGTTTGCAATCTTTACCAAAGCTTATTCAATGAACCTTTCTGTTTAGATTTTCTGGGTTGGATTAAATACATTTCCTAAAATTTTATTGTTCTGATGGTGTTTGGTGTTTACTTGGTTTCATGTGAAGCACTGGGACAGAAAAATGTTCAGCTTTGCCTGAAGGAGAAGCTAGGATGATCACGAGAAGATATTTCCCCATGTGAGTGAAAATGTGCCTGATTTTATCTTATTTCCTTTTTTTATTTGTTTTTATTAAAGATATCTCGGCTTCAGGCTCTATCCTCTGGTCTCTCATTGTTTCTTTTTCAGACCTTTTGGGTGTTTATGCTTGGCATATGCTCCTTTCCCCCCTTGACCATGTTTTAGGCTTTTGATCGTTGATTAGAATATTATGTTGTAATATTAACATGTGTAGAGAGGGATTTGATATGGAACCTCAATGTTGGGCTTCTTGTGGAGCCAACTTCAGCACAGAGTACTTTGTATTTTTAAATGTTGAACGTAAAGTACTAAAGAAATGAACACAAATTGCAAGTACTTTGTCTTGAGATTGGTTCATGAGGAACCAACATGGAATAACAGATCGCAATGGGGTGATGCATGCACCAATCATATATGCATTCAAATGTTTGAAATCTGCGACTCTGTAGTAAACCAACATCATATTTAAGCTGGTTCCCATTATGACCCATTTCAATTCTAAGTAAATTTGAACCCATTAAAAGTGGGTCCTGTTCAATCATATCAAATTCTACGTAAGGGTTGTAGCATTTCTGTAATGTCATTTTTGTTAGTGGTGGATCAGAACTATATTCCAGAATTGTAACCTATATTTTATTTCATAAAAGAGGGGTAATCACCCCTCCCTCTTTTATGAAATAAAATTCTGTTTCTCAACCTAAAAAAAAAAAAAATTAAGGTGAGCAACTTATTCATTTTTGCCTACAAAGTTGCCTTAGTACTTGCCAATGTATATAATTGTTGCTTCCTTTCTTCCAAGGAGGCACTATATTTAAAATATTCCGCCTGAATTATGATGCTTGGTTGACTAGGAGGTTTATAATGCCGTTCTATTATGACAAGAGAAATTTGTAAATTAGAAAAGCATGTATGAGATGTTTTGATATTACACCATTCTGATAAAGCCATGTATTAGCAGAACAATTACCTTTCTGCTTTGTCTAATTACAATGTGAACTGAGCTACTTTTAAATGTTACAGTTTTGATAGGCCTTTTGATGAAGTGATTTATCCAAAAGGTGACCCTGATGCTGTTTCCATAAGTAAAAGCGACGTGGATCGCCTACTGCCAGACACATTTGTCAACGATACAATCATAGACTTCTATATTAAGTAAGTTTTTCTACTGATATAGATTTCTTTTTTCATTCTGGAGTTCTATTTATTGAACTTCTACACTTTAATATAACAGTGATTTATTTTAATTGTCTTCAATCCGTTTAGTATGCAAAACAATGGAATTTGGGGAATATTTCTTATGATTGGTTCTAATTATGTAAATGGGAGATCATGTATCAGAGTGGGTGGGATAAAATCCGTATTAGATATGGTCTGTTGGCTTAGTTTAATTCCTTTTTCCTCCCAAGGTAGACTGAGGATGACGGAAGATACTTATTCCTTCCTCTGCACATAAGGCGACTTACAATGGCAAAGAAAATATGGTTTTAGATCTTTCCAGATCATAGTTTTTAACTGTTCATTTTTCCTTTGCTTGGCTCACACTAAACTTATAACAGATATTTGAGGACTAAAAGGAATGTGGATGAGGGGCCCAAGTTCCATTTTTTCAATAGTTTCTTCTTTCGAAAGCTCGCTGACATGGATAGAGATCCATCTAGTGCTTTTGATGGCAAAGCAGCCTTCCAGCGTGTTCGTAAATGGACAAGAAAAATAAATTTACTTGAGAAAGACTTCATTATTATTCCTGTCAACTACAGGTAAGAATCTGAACATAAATTCAAGTTGAAATTTTTGGTTGATTTTCGGAATACTAACATCTATCAAGGCATAGGAAGTTTCTTTTTTTTTGTTTTTTTTTTTTGGTTTTGTTTTTGTTTTTGTTTTTTTGTATAAGAAACGAGATCAAGGCATAGAAAGTTGTACCTCATAATGCAATTTTGTGGCAGTCTTCACTGGAGTCTTATCGTAATTTGTTACTTTGGTGAATTTGCCAGCTATAGAGGCAAGCTCTTTATCCTGTGCACTATCTATTAAAAGATTTTCCATCTTTTGACTTTTCCCATGCTGCATTTAGATGATGTCGAATCGGAAAGGGTGCCCTGTATATTGCATATGGATTCTATGAGAGGACATCATGAGGGCCTGAAAGATCTTATTCAAAGGTATTTTTCACTTTTAGCTAATATGAGGAGATATATAAGTGTATAAATGTATGTATACCTGCGTGTGAGAGAGAGAGAGAGCTTGTGTTTGTTTCAGTATCTCAATGTACAAGCTTAAAACATACAAAAAGGAAAATGGTCTAGTAGTACGAGTATAAGGCAGTGACCAATTATCTACTCTGTATCTCTGGTATGGGTTGGGGGTGGTTATGTGATATGAGCCATCGAGCATACATCTCATTTATGTGATGGTCCAATACTTATCCATCTCGTGGAAGCATTTAACTGGATTATCCCATTAAAAATGGAATGCCTGCAGAGTGCTCTTCTCAGATTACCTGTGATAAGCTAAAATGTATAGTTTCACATAATCAGTCCTTAATCATATCCTTGTAAACTTTGGAACTGTGCTACTTATTTCATGTTTCCTTTACCTTCTTTTCTTTATTCCTTCCTAATTTTAATCATTTGCGTATCCTTTTTTATGCGTTGGCTTGTCAATTTGTAACTTGAAATGACAGTTATTTATGGGAGGAGTATAAAGAAAGGCAAAAAGGCACGTGTATGGATTTATATTCAAAATTCAGAAACTTGAAGTTCGTACCGCTGGAGGTATGTGCAGCATATATATTCATAAGACAGAAATTTTAGATGTCTGAGAAGTCTTCCGACCTTGTTTAGAGTTTTCTATAGTCTGAGTACGTGAAAATGATTCAGTGAAAAATCTCTTTATACCTCTTGGTTGAATCAACACACAACAGCTCTTTTGTGCATGATCTGTGGTGCCCAGAGAGGTATGCAGGGCCTGGTTTCCCTGATATTTTTCTGCTTAATATGGACTTAAGTATTTAACAGTTTGGAAGAGGAAAGTTGATGCTGTACTTCGTTTTTAAAGTCCAGTGGTGATATGTGTGACTTCCTGGATTACAGATCACGTTGGGCTTCTTTTCCTTCATATTTAGACGTGTGAAAATATAACGCTTGACATAATGTCTCCTTGCTATCAATTCTAGTTAGGACATATGTTAAGCTGCTCAGGTGCAGAATGCTGCTTTTGAACTTTCTCCATACTCCCCCCAGCAAAGGTACCTAATTTCTTGTGGGTAGCTCTCAATAGGGCCCAAGAGTTGGATCTGAGTCTGTGGCCCAAGTTATTCTTTCCATTCCCGATAATTGGCACTCTGCAGGCCACCAATTCTATTTCAAATTTCTCTATTCTTTTTTTCTCAACTGTAATTTCATACAAAGCACGGGAACACCTTTCTCTTTCTTACCGCAAATGTAATTGATTGAAGAAGTTGACTGGATCATAGTTGGCTTCTCTAAACTGTTAACTTTTTAACTTGATTATCTTACTTGACTTGTTGTCTAATGATCATCTACTTCATTGCATAATTTCCATCCTTCAGGGTTTAGGCCAAATCTTTTCATTATTGAATTCATAGAGGTTTCCATTACAAAATTTGATCAGGCCTTATCTTAGCCACCATCCTTTTTTTCTCCTAGACATCATCATCATTTCGAAGCTATTGAAAGTAGAAAACAGAAATCTACAGCTCTAATGTCCATGTAGATATGCCATTCTAACTTGATTGTGTCTAATGTCCAAACATGATGGAGTAACTTTTAGGATTATGTTTCTTCTTCCTTTATGTGTAATCAGAAGTCAGAAAGTGTGAATATGTCTACTAACTTTATGTTTATTATATTTCTAGACTCAAAATTATAGCTTGTCCAGGCTAGTGCTCTATGTTCTTCATCCGACATGTCTTTCTATAGTTAACATAATGAAACAAGTGCATTTGGCTACCTATTTTCTGGTTGACTGAGTAATTCATTTTTCCTATTTTTTTTGCTCTTGCATAGTTCTACATTTTGACAAAGGGGCCTTATGCTGTCCAAGTATTTTGGACTATGTGATCTTTGACTTCAGTTATTGGACAGTGCAGCTACCTCAGCAGCAAAATGCATATGATTGTGGCCTTTTCTTGCTGCATTATGTAGAGCTTTTTCTGGATGAAGTCCCTTCCAACTTCAGTGTTTACAAGATTACATCATCCTCCAAGTTTGTAAGTGCATTGCTCTCCTGTTTCAAGTTAACAACTGTTTTATTTCTCTTATCATCCACTGATTGGTTATATTCGTGGTTCAAGCTTTATAATTTTCTTGTATTGGGAACTGCTGTTATTCTTACATAGTACTGGCTCTTTTATTGCTTAGGTGGCGACCATGATTTTGTTAATTTGTCAGTTCTTTCTGTATTTACTAGCAACCATTTGAATTACTGGGCTATGCACCATGAATTTCTATAAGGACCACACAAGGAAAGAGAACTGGTGATCCGAAACATATCATGTTCTGTTTAGCTTGAGTTAGCATTGTCTCATTGTCTTTTCCATACTGGATATGTTCTCAAACACTCGACAGTTGACAACATCTATACAAATCTGAGTTGCTTGCTTCCTGAGTAATAATCTATCAGACGTTTTATAGAAAAATTACTGGCTTAATATAATGTTAAGAAAGATGTTTTGGCAGTATAAAAAACATGCTTTTGAATTTCTGAAATTCGAAATGCTGGGGCCAGAGCACATTAGTTTCTCAATAGAGAAACCTTGATTGGTGGATGTTAGGCATATAAGCTAGGGAGCCCTAACTTAACCCAAAACCATGGTCAAAGGTAAAGGCTTGACTCCTACTTATATACCCTTCCACATTCTCATGTGGAGCCGATGTGGGATATCGTAACAGTGGATGATTTACGTCTGGTAGCTATCTTCTGATCTTGTATGGTGTTAAATTTGCTTTGTCTTAATATGCTTACAACGTTTTTGACTGTTGATTATTATTGACTAAAAGCGAAGTAGTTACTTGTTTAATGATAGAAGCGATCTTGATGGATTGTTATGCGATACTTCTTAGTAATGATATATTTCCAGTCAAAGTCTCAACTTTGTTATAAATACTATGAGGTTGTATTGTCTGGTCTTCGTTTCAATTTAATAGTTTTATATCTTTTCCCATCAGAATTCTGTTTATGCAGGATGGTGTTTCTTTTGTTTCTCCTGTGAGGTAGCAAATATACATATTTTTAATACTTGAGTGATTCTATGTGTTTCCAGCTCCAAGCAGATTGGTTTCCTCCTGGTGAAGCTTCCATGAAACGAACTCATATTGAGAGATTAATCAATGATCTGCTCGGTACAAAATCTCAAGATTGTGGCCCATCTGGTGAGAGTAGTATGCATTGCTCCCCTCATGATCCGAACACTAATGACTACGGGGAGGGTGTTAAGTTTTCCGTAAAATCTGGTCCTTTGAGTGGATGTGGTGAGAGCTCACTTTGTCAGGCCAGGCAGGGAATTGAGATGACTTTATTACCTGCTTCATCTATGAGGAATGTGCAATGCAACGGAACTTCAGGATTGATTTTAAAAGAACTGTTTAAGCAAGGTTCTGCTTCAGAATCTCTTAATGATGCAACTTGGGGGTCTTTTGACAGCAGAGAGCCTCTTTATGAGCCTGCTTCTCTCGTAGAGGTACTCCAAATATCAATTACCATTTATCATTTCAGACCCACTTGGCTCTCTTGCTATTTAACTTTTGATGAGTTTCTGCACCCCACCCCACCCCACCCCCAAGGAAAAAAAAATTAATTATTGATGATGACTTACTCATTGGCAATTATGTGTAGACAATTTATAGTTGTATTTGTATAGCGTTATATTTGCGTAGTCTGTGATTCGATTCCCATATAATGGTTTTCGTTCCTTGAACTATATACTTGACAACTGATGTGATTCTTCAGTTAATATTACATTTTTGCTTTTAGAAGTCTCTGGATGCTGATTCTTTTAGAGAATCAAGAGACAACCGATACTTCTTAACGATCATATGCTTTTTGACAGGAAGAGGTGGAAGCTGGTGACTGTTTTGCAACAGAACTAGCAGGACCTGTCTTCCAGCATCTAGATGGTATCAACCCAGAAGCGACCCCCTTCCCTTATTCATCTGAAAATTTTGAAGTACAGCCAGTTCACCAATCTATACCAGAAGAGGTTGACTCGTCTCCGGTAGCATCAGGTTGTGACTCTGGCGATATATTACAAGTAGAAGCTGATGAGAACGGGGAATGTGTTGAAGAAGCTACCTTAGATGGTAAACTACAGGGATAATTACAAAAAATTGCTCGAGGTTTAGCCTAATTACAAGAGAACCCTTGGAAGTATGTAGCCTCGCAAATCGCACCAATTAAGGGGTGTGTTTGTAGGAAAAATGAAACCTCGTGGGCCAGTCTGTTTGGTAGAAACCGAACTGAATTGAGTCGTATTAGGCTAAACCTTAAGGTTGTATTTGGATGGAAGGATTTGCAGATGAATTTCAAATCCATAGTAGCAAATCCCTTGTTTGGATTAACATGAATTTAAAATCTATCAATTTCATTTTGAACCAAGTTCAAGGAATTTGTGTGGATTTGAAATCCTTTCATTTCAAATCCTTG
This sequence comes from Ajuga reptans, assembly GCA_032274785.1. Taxonomy (NCBI): domain Eukaryota; kingdom Viridiplantae; phylum Streptophyta; class Magnoliopsida; order Lamiales; family Lamiaceae; genus Ajuga; species Ajuga reptans. The sequence goes on from JAUEKW010000009.1 coordinate 940,366, forward strand.
TTTCCAAATGCAACCTAAGGCTGGTTTTTGTTTTTATCCCTACGCTGTATGAGTATAAACTTTGTCATCAAGGTATATGAACCACCTGACTCTATTTGCATCGCCTTTTTCTTCAGGTGAACTACTTAATGCTGAAGAAACTCGGAGTGTTGTTGACAGAAATGTTGATTCCATTTTCTTGTCGGAGTATGGTCAAGAAACAAACGATTTGCTGAATGAGGGCCCTACCGTTGACAAATTGGATGTCTCACAGTTTGAGATACTCAAATCCAGTGATGAGGGTAACAGGGGTAAGTGGATATCAGAATCCGCAGATGAGGAAGAGCATGAGCACGTTGCAAAATGGATGCGAATCACCCCAGCCGATGCATTGGAACAAGTACATCTGTGAATTGTTGCGCTTGGTGAATATGTATTTTTGCATGAATCTGTTGCTAGTTCCGACTCCATAGATGGTAAGGGCAGAGTTTAAGTCTTTCTAGTGGCTGCTCTTTTACATCAAATATGTAGAGATTATTATTATATTATTATTATTATGTGGGAAGTTTGGGAGAAAGGATCTGATTAAGCTGTTTTATCTTGTTTTTAGGTATGTTTACATGCTGAAACCTATTGATTTAATCCTACATCCAAAAGTATGAAAATTATTTCCCCAGCCTTTTTTTTTTTAAACAAAATATCATCAATACAGTGTATATAAACCATTTTATTATATTTAATGGAAGTAGAGATTAAGCCGTGCTTGCTTGCTTAGTTATTAAAAAAAAAACAGCCCATTTAAATTTGGTTAGACGAAGGGTATGCTTGGGTTGACTTGTACGAAGTTGGATGGAGTGTGGTCATCTCCTACAAATATTTAGCGTGGGCGGTAGATGGGGAATCAACCATTTACCCTATTCAATTAATTACTCCCTCCGTCCCATAAAAAGAGTCCTGTATTAAACTTACTTCTTGTCCCATAAAAAGAGTCCTGTTTGAAAAGTCAAAGTTAGTTATCCAAGTAAGTTACTTTGATGCCCTTATAAAACCATGTTAATACTTTGATGCCAATAGGATATTTATGAGTTTAACAAATTTTTAAGGATAAAACTTTCAATCACCTATTTATAAAGGCTTGTACATTGACTAAGTTGACCAAAAATAAAAAGTTGTACATCCATCAAATAGGACTCTGTGACAGAGGGGGTATTACTTTTCCTCTATTTAATCTATTAACTTCAACATCAATAGTAATCTAGACAATTATAATTCATATATTGATTTGACATTTGAGTACTTATTCTACCGTACTCAATCTCAAGTCACTCTTTATGATTTAAATAGTCATAAATAATTTGGATGTAATCAGCCTGATGTATTCCGAATATTTATAGTTCGGAAAAGATAAGCAACCAGATTCTGGTTGCCCAGAATCTATTTATTTAATAATTTTTTAATTAATTTTTTTTTTCTGGATGTACCCCTTTCCAATTTGGCTCCATTGTTGAAGCATGGTGGCGCCTTTTTCTTTCCCTCCCAATCTTCCCGCCAGTGACCCTGTTTCCCTCCTTATCTCCATCGTTGACCTTTATGTATGTGGCCACAGGTATGAAACCAACATTTTCTCTCCATATCCGATTATACATAAATCGAGTTAAAAAACATGGAGGGTCCTTACCCGTGGGAGCATGAATTATTCGGCTCCAGCCCAAACGATTCGTCCTCGGAGCGAGTGGAAGAAAATATTTTGCAAAACTCAACTGATTCAGGTGGATTCAGCAGTGGTGATGAGCCCAGGCAACATCCCGCTTCACCTGGAAGCGCAGACGCACAGCCAGCGCTATATGATAACATCGAAGGCTCAAATTTTTTAGAGGTAGGGCCTACAACCGGCATGTTGTTTCCTGACTTAGAATCCATATTTACAGCTTACCAAGCACACGCAAAACACAAAGGATTTAGTGTTACAAAGCGTACATCACGTAA
>JAUEKW010000009.1:968523-992254 GCA_032274785.1 Ajuga reptans
GTTTGCAGGCTATTGCGTCAGCCCGAGGGTTTATCCAGTGCGCACTCGAAGAGTAGCGGCTGCGGGTTCCCCGTCATTAAAAAAAAAAAAGTATGGGATGTATAGTGACAAAAACATCCTTATATTATAATGTCCAATAAGGACAATAAAGTAAATTACAAATTAATAAATTTTATTGATTGCAATAAGGATATTGATGATATTAATTTGTAAGTTACCTATTATATATAACTTTAATAAATAAGAAATAGAAAATATTAGAGAAGGGTAATATTGCACTTCAAAAACTTAATAAAGAAGACATAAAAACTATTAGAGAAAGGTAATATTGTACTATAGTGTTAACTTTTTAGGCCGTAGTTTCTTAAATATTTCAAAAATGATAATAAAGTTAATTTTATAATAAAGTACATCTCAAGACCTTTCAAACAATATATAGTTTTCTGCATTTCTGTTAGAAGTCAAGAAAATTTTAACTTAGAAAAAGATGTTGAACAATGTCAACTCTGTTTGGATGTGCCAAAATCGCCTTGGCCTAATGGGCCGGCTCAGCTCGTCTGACATTTTAGACAGGCTAACCCTGATGGGCATAGGAATTTTAGTCCGAAGTACCATTCGGCCCATCTGAACGATCTTGAAGCCAACTTGAACCAGGCATTTTCTTGATATCTCTATTCTCTAACCATGCCCTTAGCGTGCCTACACTACTCCAATGCTCAGAATCAGCAAATGTATTAGACAACAACACATACGTCGAAGGATCATTCTCATCGATAGCAAACGCACGCGCTGCTGCCCGTTTCGCCATCTCTACATCCCCGTGTAGCCTACACGCACCAAGCAACGTTTGCCAAATAATAACACTTTCTTTAAACGGCATTCCCAATACGAACTCTTCTGCTTCCTTAATACGCCCCGCTCGACCAAGCAAATTCACTATACAAACATAATGATCTTCCCCGGGTATAACACCGTATACATCGCTCATTGAAGTAAAATACTTGAGCCCTCTATCAACCAATCCTCCTTGACTACACGCATATAAAACACATATCAGAGTAACATGATTAGGTTTTGCTCCGTTTTCTATCATCTCTTCGAAAATCTGCAGAGCTTCTTCTGGATACCCGTTTTGCGCGTACCCCATGATCATGGCTGTCCATGAAACTACAGACCGTTCAGTCATTGATCTAAAAACCCTAAATGCCTCATTCATACACCCGCATTTTGCATACATATCGAGCAATGCATTGTAAACGCACACATCAACTTCGTCCCCTAGTTTAACCATCAGGCTGTGAACTTTCACCCCTTCATCCAGACTCGATAAGTTAGCACACGCATTCAGCCCGGTAGCAAGAGTGAACTTATTGGGCTTAATACGGGCCCTCCTCATTTCTCCAATCACCTTAAGTGCCTCCATTGGTTCCCCGCAGTTCAAGCACCCAGCTGCCATTTGAGTCCAACAACACACATCCTTCAAAGGAATCTCCTCAAATGCTGTAAATCCATCGCTCGGCCTTTGACTTTTCAAGTACATATCGACCAAAGCATTCCCTACGCATCTTTCGCCCCCATAACCGGTTTTCAGAAGAAGGGCATGAACTTGCAGCCCGGTTTCAAGATTTGACAGCCCGGCAAGCCCCGTAAGCACAGTAGCAAAAGTGAATTCATCTGGTTTCATTCCTTCACTTATCATCCTATGCCAGAATTTAGGTATGTAATCACAACTATACTTCAAGAAACCGTCGAATATAGCATTCCACGAGACGATATCTCTATCCAAACACCCTTCGAAGACCTGTATAGCTTCGTACAGCCTACCGTGCCTTATCAAAGTAGTCAAGAACGCGTTCACTAAAAACGCGTTATTCCCAAACCCGAGCCTAATTATCAATGCAAAGACTTGGAGTGCACAGATTAAGTCTAAGCTCTCGGCGAAAGCGCATGCTTGGAGCACACTCACAAAAGTATACTCGTTAGGCCTAATGCTGCTCCTATGCATATCGGAGAACAGAGAAACTGTTTCGATTGGAAAGCCCTTGCGCACAAAACCTGCAAATTAGGCTGAAAATCAAACCAAGCTACTCGATTCGAGATTATTCATTAAAAGCTCGTATGAACTATGTCCGATTAGATATCAAACAAGCTTGAACATATTTTTAATTTTATAAAGTATAAAACTCAACTCAAGCTGAAGCTGAAGCTCGACGCATGCTCGGCTCGATTAAAGCTCGATTCAATTAGAAACCAAACAAGCTCAAACATAATAATAGAAGCTCGATAATATTTCAAACAAGCTTGAACAGCAGTGCATTCGACTCGACTCGACTCCTTTTACAGCCATACCTGCAATGAGCACTGTCCATGATACCACATTCTTCTCAGGCATTTCCTCGAACACTTGGAGACCATTGGCGACCTCCCCACATTTGACATATGTGTTGATCAAATTGTTGTGGATGAATACGGAATCTGATTCGGCTCCGGATGTTTTGATGAGTTCTGCATGGATTTTCTTCGCTTTTTGTAAATTTGAAGTCTCCACGCACTCTCGCAGAATGCTGCCATAGCTAATGGTTGCAGTGTGAAACTTCTTCAGTTGAGCAAGAAACATCAACCTGTAAATGGACTGTTTTTTTTTAAAAAACAAAAAACAAAAAAGACCAATGCCTTCAATCTTGAATTAATAACAAATCTAAACTGTGATTTATTGAGATAACAAATCCAAGTGACAGTTTTTTTTTTTTTTTCAATTTAAAGGTATAATATTTTGAAACTATAAATTCTTGCTTAGGACACTTCTTTTATTTTCCGGGCAGTAAATGAGTCAAGTCGAACGTACTGTTAATCAAGCTTGTTTGATTATTAACTGAATTGAGCTTGAACGAGCTTTAATCAAGCCAAACATGAGTCGAGGTCTAGTTATTTGACATTTTTACACTTGTTTTAACATTTTTTATTTTTTAGCTCGAGCTCGAGTTAAACTTATATTTTATCAAGCGTAAAAGTATTTTCAAGCTTATTTCATATCTTTAATTGAATATAGTTCAAACGAGTTTTTAACGAACGATTTCGAATCGAATAACTTGATCTGATTTTCTACCTTATTTGTTGATTTGACATATTTAATCATTTATTCATAAAAATAAAATATTTATATTTATATTTTAAATGAGACGTTAATGTTTGAAACGTAACATTTTTTTCTTTTAGAAAAATTACTTGTGAAATAGGAGGAGGAGAATGTATAAGTGATCCACATTACAATTAGGGATGGGCTGGGCTTGATTGAAAAAGTCAGCCCAACATAACTTGGGCTACATTTTCACATACCAGAAGTAATTTTGAGGGCTACAATCACTTTTTTTTTCCATAACTTCCTGTTCGTTCGATTTTCGTCTCAATTTATTCTTGCTTTTTTTAATTTCATCTTATAATTAAATAAATTGCTCGTATTTTAACCAATTTCCACCACCAATGAGCAAATTGATGGAAAAGCGCACGTGACTGTCACGTGAAATCACTTTCCATCCCATAACTTTCTGCTTATTCAATTTTCATCCCAAAAAAACATTATCACCAGTGCCACGTCAATTAAAATCGGCCGGAAGCTAGTGTCACGTGATAGTCACATGTGCTTTTTCGGCCAATTTGCTTATCGACGTAAAAAATTAATCCAAATACGAATAATTTCTTTAATTATGAGACAAAATAAAAAACAATAAATTTTTGGACGAAAATCGAACTATTTTAGCCCCTATTTTCAACATAAAATAAAAGTTGAACTACTTGTTAAAACTTAAAATAACAAAATATGCACCCCCTTTCTTTTCTACCTTTTTCTTTTCTTTCCAATATACACATACCAACATAATTACAAATTATCATTATCATCTCTACTAACATTCTTCAGGTTATCTACACTCATTTCCACATCTGAGCTCTTGTTTCCTTTTCCTGTGTTCGAATTAGAATTCGATCTGCAAATGCGTTTTCTTGGTAACGAGCCGTCATCCTTGGCGCGCTTCTGCATATGACCTGTAACCGGCTTTATATGCCTGCTCGAACCTAATGTCCCCTTCGTACCAAATGGTCCAAATTCATACCCAACAGCACCATTCTGGGGATTGGAATATGGAGAAATTGGAGGGCAGGAATTCAGGTTCAATGATGGGGCACCGGGTTTGATTTCAACGCCTTCCTCTGTTATACCTAACCCGGTTGAGTGCCTATCCGAAGTGCTGCATGTATTGTCTCCGTAGTCTTTCTGGGTGTTTAGGACCCGACCACTGTCAAGATCAGCATCTGTTTCTTCCAAGTGTACTTCCTGAAAATATTTAATAAAATTACACGAGAAAAAAACTACAGATGGAATCTATCCCCAAATGGCAAGCCAAAAGTCGAAGTTAATTTTGTATTCTTCTTTTGCTCCTAATACAGTTCACAGACTAATCAAATTAAATGTGATTGAATAAGTTAAAACTACGATTACCTAAACTAGGCATGAGTGAGAATTGATGGTTTCAAGAGGCTATACCGTCATTCAGTTGAAAAGTTAAAGGTTATACTTTCAACGCTTTTTCTTTTCTTTTTCAGGACATTACATTAAGGAGTAAAATGACTGATCAAGACATTCTCATCAATCAAAGTACTAAATCTCAAAATATACCCAAATATTAGAACAGCAAATTAAGAGAAACGATACCTTATCTGGCATGTTGACAACTTGTTCTGAGTCAGACGTACTGTCTCCTTCTGAATCAGCCATCTCCTCACACTCGAACTCTACGTTTCCCCCAAATTCTTCCTCAGAGTCACTCAACTCTTCCTGTTCCATAACAATTTCAGGAAGGGACTCATCTTGCACGTTATCAGAAACTTCCGTACTTGTGTCATTTGTTGATGTAACCAGTGGGATAACACCTGAATCAACCTCACCACTTATCCCATCTGGAACAGACTTTCTTTTCTTGCTAGAATATTTTGCTCGAACAGGCGTATTTCTGCTATCAGCAGCTTCTTGATTCTTAGATGTAAAACTCAGATGAAAGCTCAGGTCCAGTTCATTGGCCTTTCCACTAAGGCTGGTGAATTTTGTACCTGAAGCACTTGTGGTGGTACCATCTAGAGATGGCTTGCTTGTAGAGGCAGAAGGATTTCGAATTACAGCACATTTTTCCCTTGATCCTGCAGTGGAAGGAAGCCTTCCAGCACGATGTGCAGTTGCGTCGTCTGCATCATCGTCTCTTTGTAAAAGTGGATGAAAATCAGCACCTGTTGTTGAAGCATTTTGTTCAGGAGGCTTAGATGACTTGCTCAGAAAGCTCACAGCATCTCTTATCTGACGGGGATTATGAAAAAGACTGAGACTTAGTTGTGGCTGCTTTCCTGGAAAGAAACTGAAAGAGGGTGTGCTACTACTGTTGGGGTAGTAACGTAAATCATCATCTTGAGGTGCCTGGAATAGCAGAGGATGCAACTGGAGATCCGAGGGACCTCTCTCTACTACACATCTATCAGTTTGGTGATGAGTAATATTGTCGGAGTTTTTGCCATGTCCAGACAAAGAGCCAATTTCTGAGTTCAAGGGGATCCTAGCAGGCAGGGCTCGATTCCCTACCACCATGCCTGGAACTCTTGAAGCATTGCTCAAACTCTTTACAGATGTGACAGGCTGGGAGCTCTTGAAAGCTGATTGAGACATAACTCGAACAGATGGAGGCAGATTTACGGGAGGTAAATCAGGAGCCAATTTCACCAGGCGTGCGGCACTTGGTCTACGAGCTCGATAGGGTCGAAGAACTATTTGAGAATGCGACGACCTTGAAAACAAGTAAAAAAGGATCAGTCACAAATACTCAATGATGAAAAAATCACTGAAATTCTGGCGATATGGGGAGATCCCCCCACCGTTATTTCCAAAAAAATTAAGGACCAATATTTCTAGCTATAATGATATTTTCATCATTGCAATTATAAAACATTAAAAACCAGAACAGCAGCAGCAGAGCTTTACCTTAAAGCAGAGGGAGGCTTGGAAAATATTGGGGGTTGCATATCCCCATATATAGAGTTATGTTTCAGATCTCTATGTTGCGGACCCTGCCCAGAGGGCAGGCGAGCAGGAAAACTCGAAGAAAAATTGTTATCTGGCGTCCAATCTGCTAAAAATGCCTCGTGCACATATGCTTCATCTTCCTTGTCCATATGGTTATCTCCACTGTTAGTTTCTTCAATGGCATTGTCAGTGCTATCACCCTGCATAACAAGAGTGTTTAATTAGACGTAGAAAATGTGCCCAAATGTCTATTTTCAAGGGGGAGGAGCTCATACTAGAAAAACTTATGACATATTCAATGCAGAAATCAGATGACTTATCATCTATAAAATTCCATGTAGACATTTTCACATACCTAGTTATCTGACAACTTTTTTAGAAATAATCATATTCGGAGTAATTTATCCATAATGCGCTCAATTTTGTCATTTTACGCTCACAGAGTAGCCTTCTCCGGTTTCTTGATGAAACCAAAGGATTGTGCTAATTTTTAACCTATTGCCTGGTTCTTTCTACAAGCATTATAATTCTCGCTTCTTACATGGCAATGTGAAAATGATGCAAAAACCTATCCTTGAACAGACTAATGGTATTCAAATTTTATATGGTTTAGGTAATAAACACTAAAAAAATAGCAACTTAGATTAAGGTCAGGACTATATATACCTCTTTGTCAGATGATGAATGCCAATTCGAAGGAGAAGGTTTGCTACTTTTTCTTCTTAATTCATATAAACGCCGCTTAGCTTTCTTGTTTGCGTCAGATTTGTATGATTTTTGTGTGCCAGAAGCAATGCGCCACTGCCTTGGTAGCAAGGATGGATCTCTGTAAGGAACGAAAAAGCTCCATATCGATATCCAATCAAGCTTGAACTTTTTCAAACCCTGAATCATTGAAATCCATTATATAACTTGATACCAATGGTCTCATATACATTTGAACAATATTAGTCACTTAAGAGCATACCACTTCAATACGAGCAATTTCCTCTGAGGTCAAGGGGGAGTTTTTTATCCTTCGAACAGCCTAAAAGACAAAATGAGCTGTTTTGCTTTTGAATGGTACAAGATTTAAATTAATATTTCTTTATATCAGAAATAATCAACAAACCTTTATAGGATTTTCCGGTGCTTTTGATGATGCACGATTCTTCTGCCTCACAAAGATCTGTTTCACGAAAATGTCATTGTATTGAATTAGCATGACTTTTCTTGCAATAACATCACAAAACAAAAGGGAATTCCCATTCACCCTTCACGTAAAAATGCGATCTCATTCATCATAATATTCTAGGCACAAATGTTCCACCAACACCAAGACTGATAAACTCGCCGCAGAAACAACACTTCTCATGCTTAAAATTTACAGTTCATGATAAAATGAATCACCTGGTGCCTGGATTTGCAAGGAAGAAATCTCTGTTGTATGGCCTTCCAGTCAGTATTATACTCCATCAATCCCAATGCTAGTAATCTGCAAGCCCACGTTCAATAATTGTCAATTGATGCTAAGTGATGTCAAGTGTTGTAAAGGTGAAGCATATAAGAATGCTTAAGTCTACCAGTCACTTGAAAACTAGTCAGTACATTACCAAGTGGATCTTCGTTATAAATTTTTTAAGAATATGATGAAAAAGCAGTGATTTTACGATTATCATCCCATAAAAGTCATTGCATGAAATCCCATGAATGTTGAAATGGTGAATTAAACATCATAAAAGAAAGCATACAACTCACTCATCCTCTGCATCAGTAAAAAGAACCCGATTTGCAATTTGAGCAGGAGGTGGCTTGTGAGGATAAAGTGCAGGATTGAACAACGGCCAAAACCTCTGAGATAATTTAGCAATCTCCTTAGGAACAAGAGCAATTGATTGATTTTTGGCCTTCTCAAGTAGAGTTGCGGCCATTGTCTTCTTAGGCATTTTCTTGTTGGATGAAGAAGAAGGCATCTCACCAGAATCTTGGGGAGTGTTTTCGGCGTTCTCCATTTCCCCTTGACCATCTGATTCAGTAGAACATAGAGGATTGCGAAGAGGAAACAAGGGTTCCTTTTGACAGTGAGTCTCAAAACCAAGTTCAATTTGACATCTTTCATATGCTCGTGCAGCTGCAGAACATTTTACACAAGCAGGCAAGTCCATTAAGGAACATGAATAAAACAATTAAACAGGACAAATTACATAATTCGTTTAATTTACATACCAGAAGAAACATCTTCAATATAGTTTTGAACTAATCGGAGTGGAGCCACATCCATGACAGACAGCACTGGACCACAAACGTAGGGCCCCCATGAGGTGCATTCTGGAGTTTGAGAAGAGCCTTCTCGCTCATCGGGTATATACCGCTCATTAGAAATGGAATTGATACCAGAATGCAACACTCTGTTACTCCCACAAGGAAAGTTCTGCTGTACATTTTTGTCACTGCCATTAGATGGTAGAATTTTCTGAGGCCCATCTGAAACTGATGGATGAATATATGGGGGGAAGAAGCAAAAACTTGGATGCGGAACCGTTCTCCATGTCAATGCTTCATCACGTTTTTTATGCATCTGTACAACTAATTCCTTAATGACAGAAGCAATACTTCTTTTACCAGGCTCAAGAACAGACATAGAGAACACTTGAATAAGTAACTGAACATGCTCATGAATTAGACAATGCAACTGCCCAATCTGATGTGGGGTGAATCCATAGGAGTAGCCATTATTAACATGAAGCGTACTGGACGGACAAGTGCTGGGTGGAAAGTGATTGCCCTCGAAAGATGAAAAAGTTCCCATTGATGCAAATGGTAAGAGGGGCCGCAATGGTCTATTCAACGGTTCTGAAAGCCTTTTGTTACGTTCAAGGCAAGCTTTCCGGCTTCTATTTCGTCTCACGCGTCGTTCTTGAACCTCTTCCGGTTCGCTTTCCAGTGCCTCTTCAAGTTCAAGCTCAAAGTCAGCATCATGTTCTTCATCTTCATCATCAGCATTTGCATTCTCTTGCAAATTCTGGGAATCATCACCTCTTAAAATACCAGCAAGAAATTTTTTATACTCCTCTTCATCATCAACATTTTGAAGATCATCTTCATCATCAGTTTCTTGAAGAAATGTTTCCAACTCATCAAGCGTGAAACTAGCAAGAGAATAACGAGCCCTAGTCCGCATACAGATGGCATCCTCAGTATCCAAATCCACCACAGGTTTCCCCAAGTCTGTAGGATTGCTTACATCTGTCAGGCTGGTTGGTCCATTCTCCTTGCTAAAAAGTTCTCCATTTTCAGATTGTGTATTCAATGCAGATTCTTTGTTATTTTCCACAGCATAAGCTAGGTTCGAAACTGCATTTTGCATCACCATTTCTTCACCACTCTCAACATTTCCACTAGTATGGCAATCTTTCATAGTGTCTTCATCTTCTCCCTTGGAATTATTATCAAATGCACAATGCTTTCCCCTACTATCAACAACGTCCATATCCAAGTCTTCAACTTCAGAACTCAGGCTCGAGGTGGAAGCTTCTGGAAAGTTAGTTTCTTTAAGGGAAGGATTGAAATCTGCATCTTCGTCCTCATCCTCTTCCTCAGGCGCATCCCCGTTTCCTTTACCATCATCTTGTCTATTCTCTTTGTCCACCTCATTCTCATGTTGCAAAGGATGGTGGTCAGAGGTTTTGGATATATTAGAACAATCAGCAACAGCATCGTGGTGACTATGGCCTTGAACTTCAGTAGATGCTGAAGTCGAACACCCCGACATATTGATTATAGGATATGTAATTGGACTATTTATTATACATCAGATCTAACAAGCATTCTCTAATGATCTCGGCTGCAAAATCAAAATCAACCAACTGAATCAAAATTCGATCATCCACAACCAAAAACTAAATTTCAAATAAAAATTTAGTCCTAGCGTTGTTTAAAGAGCAGATATCCAGTTCTAGACACTTAGATAGAAATGCTTAACATGCTAGCAGAATCCAATAACACAATGGCAGATTATCCACTCTCCTAAGGCAGAATGATCTTCCTTTGTATGGCATAAACCTCACTAATTAAGCTTTTCAACAATGCTATATCCATGATAATCAGAAGCCAGCACAATATCGAGAAATCAACCAACTGATTCAAAAATCGATCACCCACATTCCACAAACAAACAAAAAAAGAGAAATTCAAATAAAAAATTTAGACTTATCGTTGTTTAAAGAGCAGATATCCAGCTCTAGACCCTTAGATAGAAACGATTAACATGCTATCAGAATCCAAGAGCACAATGACAGATTATCCACTCTCCTAAGGCAAAATTATCTTCCTTTCTATGGTAAAAACCTAACTAATTAAGCTTTTCGACAATGCTATATCCATGATAATCAGAGGCGAGCACAAAATCGAAGTGCGAAATTGAGAAGTAACCCTAACGAGTTCTTTGTTTTACAGCCAAAATTTAGCACATAGATAGGGTTCGATTACTCACCGGCGACGGCCGCCCAGAAATTGCTCCGTCAGCCGACAAGCGCTGTGACTTCCGTCGTCGTTTTGTATGGCGGCAGTCCACTCTTCTCTTTCTCTCTTCTCCGTTTCGGGGTTCTTCACGTATTTCAACAATTATTATTATAATTTTAATTTTAATTTCAATAATATAATAATAATAATAAAATAATGGTGACTATATTCCCTAAGAAATTATGGTTAATTGCATAAAAGTGCATAACTTTTATATTTTTGCAATTGAATTATATCTTCTCTAAAACTACAACATTACGCATGAATTTTTTAAGTTTTACTATTTGATATATGATAACAATATTTGAGAGTTATATATATAAATTTAATGTGATAAATGTCTAAATTTAAGTAAATTCAAAATATTCTAATATATATGTTTGTATTGTTTGTATTGTGGTAGCGGGTGTTGGACTTCGGAGATTATGTCATCAATATCTGATCTAAAAAGCGACATGATGCAGTAAATTTCAAAAATTAGAAAAAAACATACATTAAATTATTATTTTTAAAAACATTATTAAGTTGGGGGATAATTAGTTAGGTATTCATGAGTTAAAAATCCTTAATTTTTTCCTCCCTATCTCTCTTTAAAAACCCAAGATACATATCCTGTTTCAAGACAACATGGTGTTAAATGTCGAGATAGGGATGTAATCAAATTGAACTACTCATAAATTATTCGAAATCGATTTGAAAGAATATCAACCAAAGTTGTCTAATGAGATTTTCTTAAAATAAACAAACCAAATTTAAGATTGACAATATTCAATTTTTTAGCTAGAAAGTAGGTTCATTAGTAGGCTGGTGAACTAGTTTTTAAACATTGAAAAGCCTCTTGGTAAAGGGAGTGGGAATGAATGGTAATGGAAGTAAAAGAGAATTCATTCCTATTTTTTTATGCTTGATAAACATAAATTAAAATTAAACTAAGTTAATCATTACTCCAATTTAATTAACTTCCCTCGACATCATTTCATAGTGATTGACCTCTCATTCATACTAATTATTATTGCAATTCCTGATTTTAAACCAAATGGCCCTTAAACTAATATATTGATACTTAATTTGCAATTTTTATAATTAAAAAATTATTAATATGTAATAAATTAATTACAGTAAGTATATAATAATCTTTTCCTAATTATTCAAAGATAAGACAACATATCATTTTTCACCCGAAGTACCATTAGAACTAGCATACCCAGCCCGATAGGCCAAAAGTCGATATACTGTAAGCCAACCCAAAAATCATAATATATTTAGTAGGATGGGACAGACTTTGTTCACTAATTTTTGTGCCGATTATTGACCCGGCCCAACCTGACTGACATATGGCACTGGCCCAACAAACTGAGCCGAGCCGCCCAAATTGCCACCTCTACTCGAAAGTGATGCCTGAGTTTCATCTACAACAGCAACAAGAATGTTTTTCTACAAGCATCATCTGGTTTGGCACTTTACAATGACATATAATGCAGTTCAAACTAGTACAATAAACACGTTATACTTGGCCAAAAGGAACATGATCATACAGTATGAGGATGTTAACCCCTACAAACAATAGGTTAGTAGTTAACTTTTGACAACACGCGAAACCCTGTCGAAAAACACACGGCACATACTCGTGCTAAACATCAGCGTTTCCTTCATCCACTCCGGTGCAACTCTTTCGAATGTACCCAACGACAACACACGGTATAGCAATTCTACTTCTCCGTTTGAATTTGTTATCCACGTCAGACTGAAAGAATAGCCTGCAAGATTTTAAGTTCACTCTAGTAAAATTTACAACTAACAGCAGGTATTATAGCATTACTATTAACTGAAGCTAAAGGAAAGCGAATACTGCTGTTTAACTAATAGACTCCAGATAAGACCACATAAACTATTTTGGGTTGCACCTATTTGGATCCATCTTGAAGTACAAAATTGGAACTAGAGGTAACGAGGGTTAGACTGAGATTTGGGGTAAGCAAAACCAAACAGGAACCTGAGAAACCGAATTGAACCGACAGGTTTGGTTCAGTTTGGACTGAGATACATTTTAGGGTTAGAGTGAGATACATCAAGCAGCGGTAAGCAACTCAGACTGTAAGAGGGTGTTCCGCTAAGCTTATTAGCTCCTCAAAACATATTATAAGATGTTTATGAGCTTATAAACTCTTAAAATGTGTTTGGCAAAATAAGATATTAAATATCTTATAAGATGTAAAAATAAGCTCTTAGAGCTTATAAGCTCCCGAAAAAATATGTACCTCTAGTCCGTCTTATTTTCTTAAGATCTTATAAGTTACTCTCAAATTACACTACCCACACTTCTCACACAGTACACACACTTCCTTCACACGCATTATACAGAATTTACACACACTAGACACACTATACAAACAACACACGCACTACACATACTAATCAAAATGTGTGGTTGATGGTGGATTTCAAATTCAACCCCCAAATCCTTAGTTAAATCCCTTCATTCAATTGTGAGCTTATAAGCTTCATTATTCAAATGTTTTATTAACTTATAAGGTCTTGAGAAATCACATCTTATAAGCTCTTGAACAACTTATAAGATGTTGGAGCTTATAAAATGTTTGAAATAAGCTTAGCCAAACACCTCTAAGTACAAGCACCAAAGTGCCTTTTACAGTATCAGATGGAAAATGCACTCATATAAGCAGCAGCTGGTATGTAAGGACTGTCTCATTTCTCATTTCTAAATCATACTCAAAAACCTTCCTACAGCCCAGAATACAAATAAACAGGCATTGCCACTAACCAACAATGATATCAAAGACAAAGGATGATCGTTAAGCCAACTGTAAAGTCTAAACTGAACCAAAAAAACGGAAATTGAAAACGTCAATGGAGATTACCACTTGATTGATGATGCACCATTATACACAGATCATTGCTTTGAGTAAGAGGAGAGACTTTCATGCCAACTACAAACTCAACAAGATGTTGAAACATGCAGCTGAAAGAGCTCTTATCAGCAGCATCACCACCTACCATTAAACCATAGTCAACCTCATGCCTTCAGCAAATAGGATAAACTATATCCATGTTTTTGAGACATACCTGAACTATATATCTTTCTTTGACAGCAGACAGGCTGAATAACAATTCATCA
Organism: Ajuga reptans; assembly: GCA_032274785.1. NCBI lineage: Eukaryota > Viridiplantae > Streptophyta > Magnoliopsida > Lamiales > Lamiaceae > Ajuga > Ajuga reptans. The sequence goes on from JAUEKW010000009.1 coordinate 982,221, forward strand.
GAAGTAAGGCAAGGGAAAAAAGAAACACACGCACACACTCTTTAAGTATGTAATATAAGTGTGTACCTGCTGGATGCTTGGAGTAGTACCATTTCCTTTGTCCCCATATACATGTTGATCTGCTTGACGGTCAAGTTCCACATCAACATTTGGAACAGTTGTACCTTCAGTATTATGCACAAATTTACGTTTCTTCGCCGATCTTGTGACAGGTTTTCCTTGAGTTTCTTCACCTGAAGTATCACGTGAAGTTTCCTGTCCACATTCAGTTTCCTTACGTGTAGTACAGTTTGAACATTCGTTATGTCCAACTCTTTTGAGCCTTGAAATTTCTTCACTGAGTTCCTTATCTACAACATTGTCGAGAGCAGAAAATGTAATAAATTGACTTAGTAATGTGAATCTTACCAAATAGAGTAAGAAGTGAGAGATGTCATGATACACACAATGAGCCTGGCAAAGCAGCACATTTATACATGCAGAAAGGAGTTAAATATAAGCCGCAACTAAAAATAAAAGTAACTAAAAATTCTACTGGTATGCAGTAATCAGGGTCCAATCTTGAATACTTGTATGCAATCAGGTTAATTCATATACTGAGCAGTGAATCAGATTTTTTATGGTGCTTTCTCTAGGCTAACTCTCAAAGCATTTACACGTTACTTGTACATCCATTTAGGGTCTCCTAGGAGATGTTTGGTGAAAACCCAGAAAAATAATACTCTCCTCAACGATCCAGGGTTAAAAACTTTGGTTTAAAGGATGAGGCGTACATTGATTATCAAGTTATTTGGCTCCAAAGCAAGAACTTAAACTACTTGTATCAGCAGTTACAAGAGACCCACTGAAATCTTCAAGATGCGGACCACCATATGATGCATGCACATGAATGATGGGCAACAATGAAGTGCAAGCACATAATACTACAGTCGTGAAATTTACACTTAATAAAGCATCCTTACTCTTCTGGTTCTCTTCCATCAGAAGTTTTTGGTAGTTAGCATGTTGTTCCTCACTTGAAGCTCTGCAGCCAACAATCTTTATGATTCTTATTCTCTCAAAAACTAAATATACTAATAAATTACATGATTGTTGTAATTCATGCCTGGTAGAAGCCAGTTCACTTTTCAATTCATCAATTTGTCCATGAAGCTTGTCATTTTCACTTTTCAAATACTGAATCATGTCATCTGCAGCTGCATTAACCAATATAAAAAGGTTTTGAGACGACGTATGATGAATCTAGTACAGGTTCATCCATGCAAATAGAAAACTAAACCACATTACTCTGTAAAGCAAAATAATCATCTTATAGCAGCAAAAGTTTACAAGGGACACTCGTCATGCCATAACAACATAAGTGAATCACCATAACTGAATAACGCAATTGCAGAGGAAAATGAACATGCCAAATCATGTATTTATTACTGGATATCTCAATTATGTACTTTAGTTATGTTTCTAGGACACATAATAAATGAAAAGATCGGAAAAACAGCAGTCTCAGCACTTGGGATGAAGACAATAACAAACACAACAATAGGTAGAAATATGCAAAACTAGTAAATTACAACTGTAACATATAATTCATGCATTTCACTTATTGAGTTTCTTGAAGAGAAACGGTAAATTGGCATAAACTCTTCTAAAAGGTAGTTGCATATTGATATAATACCAGCTGTAAAATTCAAGAACTTCACTTCTTGATCATGATTCAGCTTGTCGAACTGAGACTCTTCTTTGTTCTGAAAAAAAGAACAGTAAACCCCGAAACTCAATTTCAGTACAATGTCCACCTAATAGGCTAATATCATATAATACAAGTATAGCCACAGTTAAAAAAACACCTTCAGTTCCTTGTATTTCTTGTATAGCTTCTTGTAAAGCGCTTCCATCTGAAACTCAAAATTAAATAATAAGATCAGATCAAAAGTAGAAACATAATTCCCCAGACATTATGCCCTTTTATCAATTCTGCAAAAGGATGAAAAGCCGGGAAATATCGCCGATTTTTTGGCGAAATTTCGGATTTTCTGGATTGCCGAAACGAAACTAGGGTGCAATTTAATTTTACCATTTTATCGATCGAAACATCGGATATATCTACGAAATATCGATATCGTTTCGGTATCGATTCTCTTATAGTGCATTTTGTTCGGAAATCGCCGAAATATCAGCGAAATGTCGGTCGAAATCCGTATCAAAATCGTTTCGATTTATGGACGGATGTGCAAACTTTTACTAGTACAGAGATGGCTGAACTTCAATGGTTCTTGGATTGTGGAGAAGAGGTGGAAAAGTGAATAGGATTACGATGAGGAAAAATTGTGGGAGATAGATAACATACCTTGTTGCAGACTTCAATGGCGGAAAATTCTGTCTGGATGGGCGGCGGGAGTTTGGGGATGAGAGAGGACGTAGTGTGTTTGAAAATTCAAATTCATGGGTTTTTCTTTTCAAATTTGTTTCCTTTTTATTCCTTTTTTTAATTGTTTTTCTAGGATTATTTACCTTCTTTAGTTGATTTTAATTTAAAACAATTGTGGTGGTGATATTTATGGGACTAGATATAGATAAATACTCATATTATCCTCGTGTAATACACAATTTTTGTAAATTTAACATGAAAATACAATAAGGACATACAATAATGTGCTCGTTTAGATTGGGATGTGTTGCATCCGACATCCTCCATCATATTTCAAACATGTCCACATCATTCACGTTTGAATCTAAGATCTCCAATAACCCAATATTTATCAGCCACAAAATAAGTAAATTTAATATATTTAAACATTCCTTGAATATTAGATTAACATATCAAAACTTATTCTAAATTCATAATTATATATAAAAAAAAGTTTATAGATAATATACTTTTCTTAACATGTTTCATCAAAATTCGCCGTACACTTCTTCATCAAAATTCTCTTCAATATCATATAAGCTTTCTTGATGAGACTCCTCTTCAATCAAATCGATAATTTCAGATAACATTCTTTTTTTTTATAGAAAAATTACTTGTGAAATTGGAGAAGGAGAATGTATAAGTGATCCACGAGTGATTCTATGCTACACACTCACATCCAAATATTTTATTAATATAAAATATATTAATAAAGAGTAATACTTATGTGCCCCAATGCATAGATCTTTTTATGTGCAATGCGTTGATCCAAACCTGACTTTCAAAAAGATACTAGTTTTTTCTAAAAAAAATATTACTTTTTTGCGAAAATATATCAATCACTATAAAATTGATATACTTGAATGGACTTCAAATTTGTTATATTTTTTTATTTAGCGCCTTTTTTCAGGTCCACTAAATAAAGTGACAAAAAAATATCACTTAATTGGCTAAAAATATTACTGTTTTTAATAAAAGTATCAATCCAAAGTTATACTTTCATTCATAAATTTATTAAAACAATTAATATTTTTTGCCAATTAAATGATACTTTTTGGCAAAAAAGTAATACATTTTGAGCCGGGTAGAATTATCATATCCGTTGCATATAAAAAGATCCATGCAATGAGGACATATAAGTTTTTGCCTAATTAAACATACTACGTAAAAGGTGTTCGATTACTTCAGCGAACAAATACAATCGTGTCCGACTATACTAGTCGAACATGTTTTAATGTGTTAAGCTGGTATGATCGAACAATCATCTTCATGTTTTAAAATGTACAATCGATATCAATTGGATGCTAAAAAAACGAACTTTTTTTCCTTGAATGTATGTTTCAGAGAAATCAGGAGTGTTAATAGCCCCAGAGACGGAGCTAGGGGGACTGCCGCCCCTCAAATTCCCCGACGACACTACTGTGTATGTATTTATACAGTATAATTATAGTAAAAATACGGATTTCGCCCCCCTCAAATTTTAAAAACTTTGACAAATATCCCAAAAATATATTTTCGCCCTCTCAACGATAAATCTTGGCTCCGTCCCTGAATAGCCCGCACTATTTTTGTTTTACACTATTAAGTATTAACAAACAATGAATTATGGAATTATTTTATAAAATGGAAATTATGGTGGATCTAGAGAGAGAGAGAGAGAGAGAGAGCTGTTTTTGAGCCATCCAACAGACATGGCCGAAACTTGAGGAAACTAAATTGGAGTTGAAAATGGCATCCTCGGAATATGTTAAGCCAACCGATCCTTTGTACATAGCTAATTCTTTCCTAAAATCGAAGAGAGAGAGAGAGACAGAGACAGGGAGCAGAAAAACTCTCGCTCATCATCTCTCTCTCTCTTTCTCAATCTCTATGCAGATTTTTTTACCTTTGTTAGTTTCGTTAGTTTTGTTTGTGAGTCTGTTTGGTATTGGTCTTTGTTGCTTCAATTGTTGTTGTGTGTGTGCGACATTATTCATAGGAGAAAGAGAGAGCGATGAACGAGAAGACGTCGGTCTCTAAGGAGCTTAATGCTAAACATGCAAAGGTGATGATCGATCCCTTCTTCTTCAATCGATTGCTTTTTTGTCTGTTAGGGTTAGGGTTAGGTTTCTTCAATACCAATTATGGTTCGTATATTGCTTACCGATTTGCATTTTCCTTTTCGGATTTCATCTAATTTAGGGGTTTTTAAGTTTGATTTGTTGAGAGTAATGTCAATCCCATTTCTAGAGGAAGTATGAAGAAAAAGAGAGAGAATGGGTTTTATGCATGTGTGGATGGCTGCCTGCTTAAATGACCAAATGAGATAAGGATAGATGTTTATATGCACATTTTTTCATGTATATGTTTTTAATCGAGGATAAAATTCTTCCTTCATGAATGGAAGTCTGAAAATGCAACATCATTTTCTTTTATTGAAGCTCACTATTTGTATCAAAGGTCATGAACATACAAAGATAAATCGAAGGTAATGACCTTCGATTTATACAGTGATGCTGCATTTTCAGATTTCCATTCATTGAGGGCAATGCTATATTTTTAGGAAAACGTGGCTAAAAGGCATCTACCTTTATAGAATATGGCTAAAATCACCCAATAGGACATTAATCACTGCTGTATTAAACAAAAAATGTCAATAATTCGCTTGAATCTTGTTGCTTTTCGTCATATATCACAATATTGATCAACAAATCATTTGTGGGTAGCCAAAACATACTAAATTAAGCACAGATATTTGACTAGCTCAATATAGTTGTGTTGGATTATTTGTCAACCTCTTTCATATATGAATCTGATTCAGAAGGTGGAAACTTGCATCAGTATCTCAATTCAAACATGTGTTAGAATCATAAATCAGAACTGTTTGTCTAAGCATTTCTTACCCCAAACACTACATTGTTTCTGCGATTGACACCTTCTTCTGGAAAATTTGGTCTAGGTACTCTTGGGGCTTCTTAAGCTGCCCCAGAACAAGGAATGTGCCGATTGTCGGAGCAAGTACGTTCCTGAATCCAACTCTTGTTCTACTCTGCCATCATGATAGCCCAAATGCAAGAATTATTGTGAAAATTTTATGTTCATTAATGAATAATTGCAATTTTTGTTACAGGGCTCCCCGGTGGGCGAGTATCAACCTTGGAGTATTTATATGCATGCAATGTTCTGGAATACACCGGAGTCTGGGTGTACACATCTCAAAGGTGTGCATATCCCCACTTGTACTCTCCCCCTGAGTTAACTTTCTGTTAGAGCAATCGATGTTAGTACTTAAGATTTCCCTCCTAGAATATGTATGTATTTGGTTTATGCTAACTAAAATTCATCTTAATCACTTAGGGTTAGGGACATCCATGTTTTAAGTATAATTTGTCAGCAGCATTTTGCTGATTCTGTTTTGTTGTAATAGGTACGGTCAACAACTTTGGATACATGGCTTCCCGAGCAGGTTGCCTTCATGCAGGGTAAGTCAACTCTGTGTGTGTGTGTGTGTGTGTGTGTAAGTATGACCTGAACATTACTAGCTTCAATATCACATAGTTCTACGATCTAAGATATTGATTTTGTGTGGTGCAGTTATGGGCAATGAGAAGGGCAACGAATATTGGGAAGCAGAATTACCACCAGATTATGACAGAAATCCAATAGAAAAGTTTATTCATAACAAGTAAAGTCAATCTTGAAGCGTCTTTTAGTATCATTTAAATAAGTACATATTTGTCCTATTGGGTGTTTTAGCCTAATTCTGTAAGGGTTGATGTTTTTTAGCCATTTTTCCCTAAAAAGACAACATTGCCCTTAACGAATGGAAGTCTGAAAATGCGGCATCATTGTTTATATCAAGGGTCATGACCATCGATATATGTTTGTACTGAAGGTCATAACCCTTGATATAAAAAATGACCTTTGGTATAAAATATATGGAAGGTCATGAACATACCAAAAGATATGAGGTTAGACCTTAAACATAAACATGTATCGAAGGTCATGACCTTCGATATAAACATATATCAGAAGGTCATGATCTTTTTAGATGTATGTCGCACGTTCAGTTTCACATTCATCAAGGGTATTTAAGTACTTTACGCTTAAAAGTGGCTAAAAAACATCTACATGGAAAATGTGGGTATAAAACGCCTATCCTTATCTAACCACCGCAACCTGCATATTTTAATTTTGATTTTCTAGTTAAGATCTTAGTTTGATTAGTAAAAAAAGTTTTTATTATAGATACGTGGAGAAGAAATGGGCTTCCACGACATCCCCGCAACCAACGCCCGAAACCTGTCTAGATAAACTTGCAAGGACCTCTAGAATGGGGATTCCAAAGAAGGCAAGAAAGTACTCTTTGGATGAAGAATATTTCACCAAGGAAATTCTCCAAATTGCCCCTCCAACACGAAGTCGTACGGTACTTGTTCATCACTGAGCTTATCTGTTGAAAGGAATTCTTGTTCACTATGATGACAAATGTCCACATTTTTAAACAGAATTCTTTAGATATGATGACCGACTTCATTTTGCCTCCTCCCGTTGTTGCTGAAGATAATATTTCCAAAACAGACGGTGATAGAGATCTCTTCAGTCTACTCTATGTGTCGGAAGAAACTGATCGCACGGTCGTACCTCCATCACGCTGGGCTACATTTGAGTGTAAGAGCCCTATGCATTACCCATTATAAATAACAATAAGAGTATTACAAAACAAAGGTTATATAGTTCTTTTATGAACGGCATTGGTTCATTGGTTGGTTGTGCAAGAAAAGTGCAATTGTTTCAATTTTTGTTAGAACTTCATATACTTTTTGTTGACTGAGTATTTGGTTTTAGGAAGGGAGTGAGGCATCAAAGGGAGATGATATGTTTTGTTTTGAGAGATTTCTTTACTGCAGTCTACCTTGCAGTTCATCACGAAAAATATTTGAAGGCTGCTGAATCTTGCAAACAAAGGTATGTCCGCATAACTCATGGCCCTTTCAATACAAAGAAATACTTTAATTAATTTTTTTTTTAAGAGTAGCACTTGCGTAAGACTATCTTTCGTAAAACGGAAGTTACTTTTATCACAAAAAAAACAGTTACTTTCTGAGAATTGTTGTTTTGTTTAAATGTCAACACTCAAAAGTAACATTTTTTATGAAAAAAGAGTGATTCTCGTCTTACAGAAAGGTATCCGTTAGACCATCTTATTTAAGTGTTTGCCATCTTGTTATCAGTTTCTTACCTCCGCCGCACCCCCAAAAAAGAGAAATATTAGCTCAATACTTTTTCTTAAATGCATGAAAGACTATCCTAATATCATGTTATGCTGAATCTTTATGGTCTAGAACCTGGATTTTTTTTCAATCAAATATGGGAAATAATTGGAAAATGCTAAAAATCTTATTGTTACTCTATATCCTAAATACCAAAAGGTTTTTGAATTGATTTTGAATTTGGTCTTAAGAAACCAAGAAATATCTATAGATTGAATAATTATTGTTGCTGAATGCAAATTTTTCTTGGCTACTTCATCTAACACTTTTTCTTTGTTTCCCTCTCTTGGCTTTATGATGTAGGCAGTCGTTCATCCAAACACATTTTGTACCTTAATACTTCAAACAAAGATAGCTTTATTCAACGTGTTCGACTACACGATGCCATCGTCCCTTCACCACTCTCGAGCAATCTGTGAAGAACACCGTTTGACACAACTATTGTTTTTCGCAAGTTTTTCTTGTTAGTTTCGAGTTCATCAAGAATCGGATTTCCTTTCGCCTTAGTTTTCTTTCAAGTTATTGATTCTTTCTACTCAAAACTGTTAAGTATGGAGTAATGTACAAAGTTGTTTTGGACTGGAGTTTACTTCTCCCTTCTCTTGCCTAAATAAATATGTATTTTTGTTTTTTTGTTTTTTTTTTCTTTTTTTGATGACGGGGGAACCCGCAGCCGCTACTCTTTGAGTGCGCACTGGGTAAACCCTCAGGCTGACGCAATAGCCTGCAAACCACGCCAACCAGGTAAACCACACGAGGTGTGTGACAGGCTCAGACCAAGAAGATGTATTTTTGTTTCTTAATTTGGTGCCACTTTATGTAAGTGTCGATTCTCTACTCGCAGTAGTTGTTGCTTTAATTTCATTTTACAAGCCATCAGGTATGCGCTAGAGGTGGCAATTTGGGCTGCCTGGCCCGACAAAGCGCATAGGGCTAATGACATGTTGGGCCGTGCTTAAATCCTACCAGGCAAAAAAACTTAAGCCAATTTTATCCTATTCCCCTAAAATATACTAAAGATTCGATGGGTCAACTGATGACCATTGGGTAGGGCATGTCGGTTTCAATGTTACTTCGACCTAAAATTATGTGGCCCAATTCACCTAATATGTCGAGTGGTCTGGGCCGATTTGGCACCACGGCTAGGTATGGCAAAACAAACCCGGTTGATGGGTTTGACAATTTGGGCCCGACAATTGAGTGGGTCTGCCCACATGTTTTGTAGGCCCAAAATTTGGAACGGCCCGATGTGCTGGACTGGGTTAGGCCCAGAAACATCCACCACGAGGTGACACAGTCCCAACTTGGCTAGACAATCGGAATTGCCAGCTCAATAGTAGAAAATGTAGTATGTAATTTAATATAATAATTTTTTTTTTGACTACATTGCGAATGATCGGATTTAGAATCCACAATCTCTTGGTTACAAATTAAGAATGGTGCTATAGAATTACAAGTTATTAGCAAATTGAGGAAATAAGTAATTTTTAAAGTTTTACCCCCATATTGGTTTTATATATGTATATTGAACTTTCATATAAAGAAAGACCTTAAGATTGACTCAAAATCTTTCAGTAGTCTTCGATTTTATATCATTGGAGCATTTCTATCCAACTTGAAATAAATTAATAAATTAAATATAAGGTTTTTGACCAAAATTTAAGAAAACTATATTGTATTCAAGAAATAGATGTGTGGGACATACACAACCATTTGATGGATGTTGATAACCTTGCTCAATTATAATTTTCAATTGAATTAGTAGTCACTTAAATCTTGCGTATTATAAAACAATAATAGAATAAGATTTATTCACTGTCTAAAAGAGATGGATTGAATTTTTGCCTCTAAAAATGGGAGCATAAATTGCATAGATTGATTGATTCACTTAAAAACGAGACGTAGTTCAGGTTGCAATTTTTTCTATTAACCCTGTTAAAAAGAAATTACAAAAATATGTACAAAGGTTTCTCAATAAAGATATTTTAAAAAGTCCCTCGATTATGAATATGTTTGTAAAGATCCTCCAACTATTAAAGATAGATTTTTTAAGTCCTACTTTCAATAGTGACAGAAAACTTGTAATTTTTTTAAATAATTGGGGGACCTTTATAAATATTTTTGTAATTAAAGGACTTTTTTTAAATATTTTGTCTAGTATGTGAGTTTCCCAGTAATATTGTAGGAAATTGTGGCATTTAATTTTCTACAGGAATAACTATGACTACAGTCTTTACCACATAAAACGACGTCATTTGCATGATGATAGGGTTTCTTGTTCAAATAAAAATGGATTTCTATATTATTTGTGTTATTTATTTATTTTTTGTTTTTTAGTGTTGCAGCACCCAATTCAATTAAATTGTTTATTTTTA
>JAUEKW010000009.1:1007590-1018878 GCA_032274785.1 Ajuga reptans
ATTTGCTTCTACTTTTGAAAATTGATTAATTTTAGAGATTATGGAAAAAATGATTTATTGTACAAGCGGGTAGTGTTTGAAAAATAAGTGATTTTGCCAAAATCTATAAGCAGGAGTGTTTGCTGAAAAAGTGCTTAATTCAATGATTTTACCCAGAATCACTTTTTTTCCTCAAAAAGCAGGTATATGGCTGCTTTTAGATTTTGGCCCAAAAGACATTTTTTTAAGCCGAAAGCAGTAAATGCACACACTCAAAATAGATTATTTTAAGCTAAAAGCCAAAAATGACTTTTATTAAGTAAATGCAGACACAACCTTAAAAATATTTTTTCTAAAACTAAAAGCAAAAAAACTGCTTTAAATAAGCAGGGGAAAACACCCGTAGTGTCTGACCCGATTTTAAAAATATTAAGTTGTTTCACTATAATGCTATAGAAATTCGGTAAGTAAACAAATAAATGTCTGTTTTATATGAGGTGGGAATTTGTCACCTAAGGCCCCATATAAATACTAATGAAATAAAATTTGCAAAACCCATTTTTGATTAGCAGAATTATTCAATTTGATATTAATGTATTTCTTTTTTTTTAGTGGGTATTTTAGTCCATTATTCTAAATTAATATGAGTCGAAGTAAATATCAGATAAAAATATATCATATTTGGATTATATATAAAAGTAAATATTGGAACTTTTCCACAATAATATTCCTATCCTACATAATTATCTAATATATTGGATAGAAAACTATCATTTTTCTCTAAAGTAAACGGAGCCTAAGAGTAAATTATAAACAAAGAAAAATTATAGTGATTTTTACTAAAATGAAAGGCAATCTAGAACGAAAAGATAAAAAGAAAAAATTGAGTCCGTTAAATAAATACTTCAATGGTTTTCAATTGAGATACCTCTAAGATAATGAAGTTCGACTTTATTTAAAAGGGTTAATAAAAAAATCAACTTGACTTTTAAGTTTTTTTTCTTTTAATTTGATACATGATCTTAAAAACGTAACTCAGTACTGTATATACTTTATGAATCTTATCAATTGTTATTTGAACTATTATTTTTCAAGAAAAATATTGCAATGGAGGTAAAAATTTCAGTATAAATTTTATTTTTACTCCAAAATAATAAAATCCTAAATTAATATGAAGGATGTAGCAGAAGTTGGAGGCATCGAGTCTCGGCACCTTCTCGACCAACGACGGTTTAGGGAGTTAAAGATTTTAATTTAGAATTTTATATTTTAGAAATAAAAATAGAAACCAAAATAAATTTTGATCTTAGCTACAATTTATAGTCTTTCTTTTTACTGAAAAATAATAATTTAGACAGTAAAAATCGTAAAATATATATACTAATTAAAAACATTTTTAAAGTCGGTTACGAAATGAAAAAGTCCGTCAAGTTGATTTTTGTTGTAAACTTTTTAAGAGTATTAAAAAGGAAAGTGCAGAAGATCAAATGTCTAAAAAGCCCTTCCCCCAAACCGAAACCTATTTCTTCCTCAAGTTCCAACAATTTTCTCAGACCATTATTCCAAATTTCTAGCAGACATTTCCTTCTCCTGTCTCAAAAGTCACAACCACCTCAATGTCTCGGCTTCACCCCGCCGTCGCCGCCCCTTCCGCCGAAACTGAAATTCTCACCGTAGATACCTCCATGAAGCCGCCGCCTCCGCGGCCGAGACCGATTATTTTGGCTGACCTCAACGTTGACCCACCGGAAACAGACGCCTGCGCTTTTCCTTCTTCTTCTACTTCTTATGTTCCTATTTCAAGGTCTCACTTTAATCTGCTTTATTAACTTGCTTTAATCTGCTCCATTAACTTTCTGAAACTGTCGTGTTTTCTGGTTGTATGCTTCAATTAAGTTAATCTAGGTATATTTGAGAGTTCAGTTGAGCTTTATTGAGCTCACAGTTAAGCATTTCTGAGCTGTGGTAGGGGTTTTAAGTTGGTGTTTGTACCGAAGTAACATGTCATTAATTTTGTTGTGTTTTCTAGTTATATGCTTAAATTAATCAGAACGGGTATATTTGAGAGTTCCATTGAGCTTTATTGAGCTCACAGATCAGTATTTCTGAGTTCAGAAAAATTGAGCTGTGTTAGGGTTCTAAGTTGGTGTTTATGCCGAAGTAAGTTGTCATTGTTTACTTAATGTTGTTGTGTTTATCCTTTTGAGGCATTAGTGCAATAAGACATGGATGGATCATCAAGGAAGTTAATGATAGGAAACTTTAACCGCTAAAGGGTAAAAGTGAGGAAAGAACTCATACTGGTTTGCTCTATTTTTTTTTTCATACCTGATAGCTTATTTCATGACAAGATTGAAGCACTCCATTCGTATTTATTGGCCTGCTGTGTCGTAATCTGATTGCAATTTATTTCCCTATGAATCTTGGAAAATTTTCTACGAGAGTTGTTAGTACGTTGTGATCAGCAACACGTGTTTTGGATTTCTGAGAGATTCTAGTAGCACTTACTTGAATAGGATTTGGATTTATGAGAAATGTAAAAGCAATATTACCACCAGGAATCATGACTAAACTATTTTTCTAGTAACTCCTATTCCTCATCTGAAGCACTATTCTACGTATCCTACCTTATTAGTCCCCACTCCAACCCCCCACAAAAAAAATAGGAGATGAAAAGAAAAGGAAATAAAAAAAAACTCTTTCTGCATTTAGTTTTTTTAGCTGTAACAGAATTTATGATATTATCCACATAAGGTTGTGCTTGCATCAGCTGATATACCTTAAGAACTACAAAAACGCAACTTTGGTTTCAGTCTAAGTTTGTTCTCAAGTCAAATAAAATTTCGATGAAGGCTGGAGAACAGGGTCTATGTTTGTGTCAATTTTATAAAATTTTGCTACATTCTATGATTCATAAATTTGGCTGATTGTCCAGGTTAACTGCCGATGAGATAATTCAAGAAAAATTGACTTTCATGAGTAAAGATGTTGAGGTATTGGATATGGAGGCTTCCCTGCCGAAAAAAATTGGCAAATGCCGTTCAAAATCTATAAAGGCAGAATACCCTATTGATTGTGTTGGAGCTGATACAGATGCTGACCAAAATGGTCACGGAGTAGCTACTTCTCGTGAGGAAAAAGTTAGCAGCCTTAAAACTGTGAGTTCTTTTCACATTTTCATGTGGTATGTTCCTACTCACAGGGAAAGAATTACAGTACATAATCACCAGAAACTGTTCTCCTTGAAGTGATGAAGATACTCTGGGGCCTGTCGTGGTCTCTCTCTCTCTCTCTATTTTTTTTTTTTTTTTTTTTTGGAGAAGGAATAGAAAAACTCTATTTGATTTAAGTTTAATGGTTAGGCAATTAGGTACAATATTAACTGATACGTATCAGATAAATTCTTTGCTCCAACTTATGCAGAACTCTTGAACCTCCTATTAGTTATTTTGTCCTTTCATATCTTCTACTTACTATAAGTCCTTCATGAATTTGACATGGTAGCTTGCTAACACCAGCTTTATGTTGTGTTTAGGGTCCAACTGCCAAGTTGGATTTAAATAGATTTCCCTTATCAGATAAGGAACGTAAAAATGGATCTATGGTGTTCCCTTTCTAGTTAGTGTTCTAAGAGACTTGATATATATCTCTTCCAACTTTTTTTCTAAGGCTTAAAACTGCTTTAGAGGGGCAGCAACTTGACTGGACATTTATGTTTTCAGGGGTTGGTACATGTGGCTCGGAAGATGTCAAAGAATATGCATGCTCATTTCATACTTGGCTTGATGTATCAAAGAATGGGTCAACCTCAAAAGGTACTAATTGGATGTGTCAACTCTCTTAATCGGTTGTGTTTATGCTATATTCACATGTTTCATTTTTGATAGGCAATTTTGGCATATGAAAAAGCAGCAGAGATATTACTTCGCTCTGAAGAAGAAATTGACAGACCAGAGTTGCTCTCTGTTGTTCAGCTTCACCATGCACAGGTGATCAAAGTTTTTTATGAAATACAATGAGCATTATAAAGAATTGTTGTTACCCAAGTTCAACTCTCAACATGGTTTTTTCAGCTTCATCGGTTACAGGGTGGATTTATTGGTGAAAAATGATTGGATAGGATAAAATTCTGTCATCCTAGTTCAAATAATCAACTTGGGTGATTTCTTTTCTTTTGGTGATATTTATTGACTTTTCTACTGTCCATGCAGTGTATACTGTTAGAAACCTTGGACAATTGTAGTTCAGACAAAGAACTTGAACCTCAAGAACTTGATGAAATTTTTTCGAAGTTGAGAGAGTCCATTGAGTCAGATGTCAGACAGGCAGCTGTTTGGAACACATTAGGTTTAATACTCCTTAGAACCGGCCGCTTACAGGTACAACATGATACAATTTTTCTCAAACAAGAACATGTACTTAAATGCAATATATCTAACATTACTCCTGGTCTTTCCTAGAGTGCTATATCTGTATTTTCTTCTTTGTTGGAGATCATCCCTGACTACTTGGATTGCCTTGGGAACCTTGGAATTGCCTATCTTCAAGGGTAAAATAATATATGCTGTATTTTTATATTGTTTGATTTATTCTTTAAATTACACGTATGCAATATATCAATCCGCTATTGTGTTAATATAATTGTATCTTGCATGTTTTCCTCTACATAAAAATCTATGCAGAAGTTATATGACATAAGCAGCAAACATTTCAACATGGTGTTGATACATGATAACTCCTAATTGTTATTATCTTCCACGGTACAAAGGGTAGGAGTGCTATCTTATATCATGACTTTCATCTTCAAGCCTAAACAAGAAAGAAATATCTTCCTGGTAAAATACACTTCCTGTCATCAGCTCACACCTTTTGTTGTGCCCATAGTTTATCTTTAAGAGGGATGAACACCTTCAGTTGAATGCATGGGTGTTCCACGCCCTCGTGTCAGAAAGTGCGACTTATTCCACTTAACGTCTTTTTTCCTTTTCAGCTGTATGGAGTCATTAATTTCTTCATATTCTTTTTCTTGGGGGATGGGATGGACTGGGTGGGAGAAGCATTAGGTGTTAGCATATTTCATTTTCTCAGCTGCATAAGACTTCCTGAGTGGTGTGCTATTTGGATGATTGATACTTGCAATAGTCCACTTATTCTGCATCTTTTAATGTGATAGCATTCAATTCCTCATTGCCCACTTTGTGACATGTCATGTGCCTCCCAAGTTCTTTTTGCTCAGTTCATCATTGCTAATAAAATGATTTTGCTACCTTGTTCCAGTGGGCATTTGGAACTGTCAGAGAAGTGCCTCCAGAATCTGGTATTAAAGGATCAAAATCATCCCGCAGCTTTAATCAACTATGCTGCCCTACTTCTGTGTAGATATGGTTCAGTTATCGCAGGTAACACTTAGTGAAATTTAGTACAATTTATGTTGTCAAACTTTTCATGTTCCTTACAGATGGTTGCTAAGATGTAGCATCAACAAATACCAAAATCAGAGTATTGTTTGGTCCATAATCCTTCACTTTTTCATTTTATGATTTAAAGAGAGATTATTGAAGTCAAGTCTGCTGTGTATAGGAGCTGGGGCTAATGCTGATGCTCATACTTCTGAGGATCAGGTTGTGGCACTTAATGTAGCCAAGGAGTGCTTATTGGCGGCAGCAAAAGCTGACCCAAGAGCAGCTCATATTTGGACGAATCTGGCTAACGCGTACCATTTGAATGGTGATCATAGAACTTCTGGAAAATGCTTAGAAAAGGTAATTTTGCTCTCGCTGAGATTCTGTTCAATGCAAATTACACAGATGTTTTTTATAGTTTCACTGGTCTTCCTCTGGGGAAAAAAATACCATGGTTCGGTAAGCAATAACTTGAATATTACACGTCAAACTATATATTCTATCCTTTCTTCTGATGTTATATTTGGTGTGTCTTTTTTTCAACTGTCTTCTGTTCACTTGTTTTGGCAATCCTAAATTCTGTGGCTGTCCTTGCTGCCCTAGGCTGGAAGATTGGATCCAAACTGTTTAGCCACAAGATACGCTGTTGGAGTTCACCGAATCAGAGAGGCTGAAAGATCCCAGAATCCTAATGAACAGCTTGCTTGGGCAGGAAATGAGATGGCTTCAGTGTTAAGAGAAGGAGACTCTGTTCTCATTGAGCCCCCAATAGCATGGGCTGGTCT
The DNA here is from genome assembly GCA_032274785.1 of Ajuga reptans. NCBI lineage: Eukaryota > Viridiplantae > Streptophyta > Magnoliopsida > Lamiales > Lamiaceae > Ajuga > Ajuga reptans. The sequence continues at coordinate 1,013,757 of JAUEKW010000009.1, forward strand.
TGCTTTGGCCCACAAGGCACAACATGAGATTGCAACAGTGTTCGAAATTGATCCAAATGAATTGATGGAAGTTAAAGAACGTGCCATGAGCAGTCTAAAGCAGGTCATCATTTGTGTCCCAACTCATTATGTGGTTTAATGTTTCAATTTAACAGCCATGTTAGAAGAATGAAAAAGGAAAGGGAAAAGCTTTCTAGATTGTTTTTGAAAACAAAAAAAGGAGAGCTCTTTTATAGAGGCAAGAATTCAAAATTCTAGGTATATCTCAAGTATTACGTATATTGGTAATTGATAATCTTGGATCATATAGTTTGGAGTGAACCCTGCCCTTTGTCCCAATGTTTTTCCATGTCCTGTAAAAACATGTCTGAACGGGATAATAAGAGTCGATAATTCATAGGTCAAAATGGAAAAGACTTACAAAGTTGATAAATAATAAGTCTGAAGGGATAAGTTCTCTTCTTTGGTTCTTAAGGAGAACTGCTGCATGGTTTTACAAATGGAAATGCCCTTTTTTCAGGAAAATATACTACTTGTGAATGATCAGATATGGCACGTTGTCTTAGAGACTCTCTCTCTCTCTCTCTCTGAGAGGATTAAGATTCATTTCCTATTGTTTGATAAATTGATGATACTGGTGGAACTTGGAAGCATTTCTGTTGTTTGCACTTGTATAAATGTCTCTGTCTGAATCTAGATAATGCTTCTTGCTTCTTCGTTGATCTGCCTAAAGTACATTCCGAAGCCTATGATTTAAGCAGTCCCGAAACAATATTCAATCAAATTTGTGTGTTCACTTTTGGCTTTATGAGAGAGTATATTTGAAGCCCTGGGCATGGTGTATAGTTTGCCTATCAACTATATTTAAAAAATTGGTCCTTAAAAGTTTGCTCTAATTAGTGCCACGTCATGATGACTAGAGTTCTTCTCCTCGACCTCTTCTTGTATACATGACAGAAAAAGAAAAAAAGAAAAAAAGGAGAAAGTGGTTTTTTATAAAAAAGTTGTTACGATTATCAGTGCAAATTATTTCTTCAGTTTCCAAATGGTTGGGCCTGTCAAAACTTTACAAGTTCAATTTTTGCAAGCTTTTGAGGGGTAGAGGCTGTAAATGGGCTGTGAGAAATGCTACTCCCTCCATTCCTTCTCTATTGTCGTTTTAACTTTTAAGGATTACATTTTGTTCAGTTCAAATTTTCTTTTCCCAACTTCACTCCTTGTTCAGTTTATAATCATTTATTTAGCTTTCCTGAGAAAGGGTAATCTAGTCTTTTTATACCTCATAAATGCTTTCGTAATCCTTTTGAAACAACCTTAAGTGACAACTATAAAGGAACCGGTGGAGTCATATTTATTTGTTGAACATTATTCAGGCGATAGGAGAAGACCCTGATGATGCTGTACAGTGGAACCAAATAGGCCTTCATTGCCTTTGTACACAGCAGCTTAAATTGTCTCAGACGTATCTCAAGTCAGCAGTTGCTCGTCTTAACGAGTGTGTCTACACATGGTCCAATCTTGGTAATCACAACTTCTAACTCTTCGCCCTCAGGGAATTTTATTTCGATTATCTATGTTTCCTTCTTTAGCTAATTGCCTTTTCTTGTATTAGGCATCTCTCTTCAGCTTCTGGAGGATTCTTCACAAGCTGAAGAAGTATATAAGCATGCTTTGTCATTAGCTACATCTCAACAAGCACATTCTATTTTCTCCAACCTTGGGAATTTTTATCGGCAGTTAAGAAAATATGAAAGTGCAAAAGCAATGTTCAGTAAGGCTCTTGAACTGCAGCCTGGTTATGCTCCTGCATATAATAATCTTGGTCTCGTGTTTGTAGCTGAGGGTCACTTGGAAGAAGCCATATTCTGCTTCAATAAGGCAATTGAATCAGATCCATTTCTGGATGCTGCTAAATCTAACATAGTTAAAGTGGCTACCTTGTCTAAAAGGGATACAAGCTTGCGTTCAACTTGATATTTGATTAGGTAATGTTTATCTAACGGTATATTATACCTGTCAAAGTGCCAGCTGTTTTATACTGATTCACATAATGGGGTACTAAGCATGTGTTAGATTACTTGGTTCCTGCTCCATAATAATTTCATTCTTATAACCTATGTTCTCAATTCTATTTGTACGATACATACCCTGAACTTAAAATTGAAATTGTTTCGAGTGTTGGTGAATTTTATTGATGGTTGGCATCAGAACTGTTCCATTGAACAAAAAATTAACTGTACCCAAATTGGCCTCAGTTTGGAGGTAGTAGGATACGATTGCATTTTCTTTTTTTAAGTAAAGCTTGCTTTGATGCAGGTGCTATGCGCTATTGGAGATACTGGTCAATGCACAATTCAACTTATGATGTGCAGATCTTACTGATTGTTCCAATCAAGTATGTGCCCGATTTTTAACAGGGTGAGGTCTCCTCGTACCTTTATCTCGTCATCATTGAGCCATTCCTTCTCTCCATTCATACACGCTATCATGAGATGACACATGAAGTTAACTTCAAACGGGCAACTGTGGAGAATTACGAGCAGCACTTAGTAACTTGTTTGAGGAGGCCCCTCTTGGCTTGAGCAACATGACATGATTTTAGGATTTAGTGCCACATTTAGGAAAGTTGTGCTATTTCGGCTTCAGAGCAACCACGAAAATGGGGAAAGGTGATTTGGAAATGTTCCTTAATGAAGGGGGGAACACATCGTCAGGAAAACAAAATTTCACGTATTGGATGATCATTCAATCCACGATCTAAAAGGGTCTGGGGCTCCGATTATTATCGTGCTCAGAATCATCCTGCCCTGCACCACATGCCACGCGATCGCTGAAGGGAAGTCAAACAGGTTAACAAGAGGTGCTGCTCCACATTTGCTGGAGTGATTGGGGCCAATTTTTGGTTCGTCGGTTAGAATTGATGATGTCCTTAAAGGAAGATAGCACCAGATAGAGTTCAATTGGTCTAATGTTGTTCGATTGTCGCAAAACATTGATGTGCCTGAATGCCAGTTTTCATTTTTTTTTTCTAGTGTCGTAGCTTTATGGCTATTATTTGTAACTGCATTAGATTTAGTCAAGAACTCGATACAACTATGATGTGATAGCTTAAAGGAAGAACATGACCGAACAAAGTTCAATATCGTCTAATGTTGTTCGACTATCAGTAGAATATCAATGTGCCTGAACATTATAACTAGGCAATTAAGACACTTCGGTGTTCTGCTAACAGTCGAACATCATCATACGATGTTGAACCCTGTTCGGTCATTTGCTCTAAAAGCTCGCATTTTCGTTGCATCGAGTTCATGACTGAATCTAAATGTATATGTAAATAATAGACATGGTTACGGTACTGAAAAGTGAAAACTGGCATTTAAGTACATCAATGTTTGCTACAATTAAACATTTCTGAAATTTTGTTGTCTTGAAATCTGTTGTGGGAGAGAAATAGCATCAAATTTTATTGCCGAATCATGAAGTTACAGATTCAACGTTTTCCGAAGATTCATGGGTTATACATCGTTGGATCGGATGTAAAAATGCGAAATTAAAGGTTAATATTATTTTAATTTATATCTACACGCTAATTTAATGGTGTATAACATACGCAGGTATTACCCGAGGGATTGTGGTAGAATTAACTGCTTGTCTTGATTTTAATTACGTTATCATACATCTAATAGAGTTAATCTATCGTCACATGAGTAGCATAGAATATTCCTTACCTATCTCAGGGGATGTTTGGATAAGGATGTACATATCCCCATGTTTGACAAGTACGGGTATATTGGGATGAGTCAATCCAAAATGTATATTTGTATTTAGACGGAGTACAATAGAATGAATACTGGAGATTAATAAGTTGAATGGATGGTGATTTATATTATTATATTCTATGAAGTAATAGGTAATGATTAAAATACTAATATTCGAACAAAAGTAGAAATTGAGACATGATCTTTTTTTTTTTTTTTGAGAAGGAATTGAGACATGATCTTCAACCTATATATTACGAAACACAAAATGCCCACAAACATTACCTATTAAATGCAACAACCATTTGCAATTCCGCCAATGAAAATATGACACGTCAACATTCCAGCACCCCATCGAAGAAAGAGGAAATAGGTTCATGAAATTTAATTGAGGCAATAAGAGGTGGCAAATAATGTACACCATGTGAGACTTTTCTCAAGCTCTAATGATTTATTCCAATATAAAAAATAAAATAAAATATTATTTTCCCTTTTGGTAAATAATTCTTTTATACTTTACTTCCATGTGCAATCATCTATTGTAAGTGACTCACTATAAGTCACAATTCAAACCCCACTAATATCTTTTGTGTATTTTATTTTATTTTCTTGAATCTTCTTCAAGTTGTGGCCACAATTGTTGCTTCCATATAATATTTATATTCTTTATTCAATTATGAATTTGGGCCCTTTCATGTGCTATACAATACCCATTGACTTTATTCCTTTTTTTATTTTTTGGTTGGAAAGTTGGTATTTTGGGTCCCTATATTTTCATTTGAATTTCTATCCCATGTATTTTTTTTTTCTATCCCATGTATTTTGTTCTCTTGTATTTTCACTTTCTCTTACACTACTTATACATTGTCTTTTTTTACACAACTTTTACCCTATACATTTTCGCATCTACACTTTTACCATTTCATTTATGTTATTCTTAGTTTTTGCCGCTTACACCATCACCGTTTATTTTTTTAGAAATAACTCACACAGTACAGGGTACTAAGTACCAACACACCAATAACCACAAAATCATGATAATTTTAATATTAATGAAAAATTAAAAGAAAAAAATTATGGGGAAACATGAAGAAAATAGAAATACAAGTGAGTAAGATGTAGGTTTCACAAAAAGAAAAAAAGGAAAAAGAAGTAGAAAATTAGAAAATATATGGCAATAAAATATTAAATATACAAGATCCAAGAAGTACCTAACCAAAATCCAAGATATATAAGAGCATCCCCAATGCAAGGGGTTTAAGATGACATGGCAAATTGTTGAACCTTAAATTATAGGTTTAGGTGGATTGGGGGGGTTGGGTTTAGGTATAGGTATTTTTTTTAGGTTCTAAAATCTAAACCTA
>JAUEKW010000009.1:1074604-1089506 GCA_032274785.1 Ajuga reptans
GTAGTGGCATCTACCAAACCCATATAGTTTAGATATATATTAAACATATTAACATATAATATGCGGTGTGGTTAGTGAGGTTATTGCGCGAAAATTTAAACCTCACCACATATGCGGTGCGGTTTTTGGCTAGAAAATTTAACCGCGAATTTTCTATGAAAATTATAAATAGCGGTGCAATGCAGTTTGGTTCGGGCGGTTTTATAAATTTATGCTTAGCCCATTATTCTCCAAGTTTTAATTTAGTATTTCTATTTTTGTCATGGGACATCGTGGAACACAACATATAAAAATTGGTCATGATATATAAATTAAGTTAAACTCGTTATTTCTTTTGTTTAATTTGAAACTGAAGATAAAATTATAATTTTATAAAAGTTGATGATTTGTTTTACAATTTAGAAAAAGTAATTTTTAGATTGTAGAAAATAATTTTTTTTAAGGCGGTGGCTAATGCCACCACAAATATTTCTAAGTATACCACATTTACTAAAAACACCACATATAAATAATTTAAATACTCCTATTTTTTTTAGGTACCACATTAAGTTCCCATTTTACCCTTGTACTACTACAACTAATGTTCAAAGTTTAGTTTCTAAACTTATCGTTGTATGTTTAAAACGTAGTTTCCGAATAACTTATGATATGTTCATGTTCTTGACTAACTATGGTATGTTTAAAATTTAGTTTCCGAATGGACCATGGTAGGTTCAAAATTTTATTTCTAAACTTTTTATTGTATGTCCAAAATTTAGTCTATTCATTGTGTGTTCTGGTTATGGCTGGAGAGAGTTGGGGTATTGTTGGCTGAGACAATTAATACGTAAATATCTTTGGCTATTGTAATATTTTTTCAAACAATCAATATATAAATATCTTTCTTTTTAAGTCTCCAACCTAACTAAAACAAGGTAACATCTCAAACCCTTTAAAATCAAGCACATAATTGGTTGGGATTGCCCCCAACCACTACCAAACACACCCTTAGTTTCCAATCCGTTCATTGTTTGTTCAAAATACAATTTTCAAACTCTGAATTATCTGTTTAAAATCCAAGGCTCACTTACCCCGATCGAAATTTAGTTTTCGAACATAGTTAAAAAATTGCGGTCTATATTTTATGAACGCTGTTCGTTGGGACATGTCTATAAAAAGTAAATTTATGAACTTGAGACATGAAAAAATACAAAATGATTTACATTTTTTATATTTTTGGACTGTGTGTTGTCCATGATCTCTTCTTAGTAAAATTAGTTATTTTTCATGTAGATGAATGAATTTTAGGGTTTATGGGAGAAAGTGCAGAGTGAAGAACACAAAAATAATTTTTTTTTTTAAAAAATTATTAAAAATAATATGGTGTGCTTAGAATATTTTGTGGTAACTTTAGTCCTTTTATTTATAAAAAGGACAACTTAGTGATTTGATTCAAAGTTATTTTTGTCTAAGAAAAATGTGATGTACTTAGAAGTATTTGTAATGGCATTAGCCGCCGCCTTTTTTTAAACATACACATTTATAGTTTTTTAAAAAGTATTACTCCCTCCGTCTCATGCTGTAGTAGCCAGGCGTGTTTTTTAAAATAACTATTTACTTTTTTAGAAAAATCTGAAAATCCAAAAATTATTTTGAAATCTCTAAAAATTCATTTAAGATACGTGAAAGTATCTATGAAATGTTGGAATTATTTTTAGAAAAGTTTATAATAATTTAAAAAAAATGAAACCAAAACTACCTTGAGGACTCCGGGGTAGGCCGACGTGGTTTTGCAGGTCCAATGGTTCAAGTTCGGAGAAGATGAAGGGAGCTAACAATCAACATACATAACAAATATAATAAAAACTGCTGCACCCAAATAATGAAGTCAACACAGGTTTCATTAGCCTCCACAAACAAATATCAAGTCATAAATACTAAACAGATACTCAAGTCTCCCATACAAGGGGAGGGGGTTCATCATTAGAATTGATCAGAATTCAGATTATTTGATTAGGAAACTACTACTAGGAGTACAACTCACCAGGCCGAACGCGTTCTTCTCGTCATTCCATCCCCCTCTTTTTCTTGTAATATCTCCACTGCTTTAGAAGAACCGCGACTCCTTCCTTGAGACTAGCTCTCCGACCTTCATGGTAGTTCCACAGCTCTGAAATAACGTATCTCCCGCTTGGGTTGTACTCGTTTATCTCAAACAGAGCTGCTGTCACTGCATTGTAGACTTCTTCACCGTAATTTTCCCTCAAGTCTTTCAGTTTTTCGTCGTCTTCCTGTATCACAGCCTACACCAACAAAAACACTTCTTTCAACAGCCTCAAAAACTAAGAGATTGTTTACTACCATGAGTCAGTTTTAGTTGGCACTGCTTGTACAGAGATGATAGATCACCTTCAACCAAAACCTCATAACTCTAGAAAAGCTTATCAAAACAAAAAAAATTATAGCAAGAATCTCTCAACTTCAGAAAATTGAGCGTAGTTAGGGTATAATGAAGCTAAGTTGAGTCATTACTCTACCAGGCTTGAGGTCAAGCTCGACCGAAAAACTCGGACCATGAGCACTGCTCAAATTCAATTGAATCTAATTTTTCGAGCTTGAGCTTGACTTGACTAAACTAAAAATAAAATAAAATTCCAAGCAATATTGGACTTCCATTGAAAAGCTTGACCCTATTTCTCATATATAAAAATATATTTAAACAATTAATTATATTAAGGCTAAAATAGCGGAAAACTATAACTTTTAGTGGGCTTGATACCCTATCGATTCAGGTATTGTCAAGCTCTAGCTCCACTTGTAGTTAACTGGAGCCGAGCTCGAGTTTTTCTGATTAGCTCACGAGCCGGCTCGACTCATTCTTTTTTTCAAGATTCTTGTTTGCTTGTATATAAGGGGTGAATGTGAAAATCAAAAAAGAAAAACATAATTTGAACTCCACTAGGCACATGTACACAAATTATGGCTTTATGGCTCTTACTTTCTAGGACGTGCCAAAGGCTCTATTTCTTTAAACAGAAGATTTTCTCTCCAAAATGCCTCGACATAAAGTAATAATGCGACACAAATTTTCAGCCTCCACTGCTAGGGTAAAACTGCACAAAGAATCTTTTTTTCTTAAAAGAAAAAACTCATAAAGAACAGCCGCCTATATGTGGTTTGAAGTTTCCAGAACTTGAAAGAAGTATTTAAGAACTTCTTAGACAATTTTTGTAGGAGCCAGCAGATAAAAAGAAAAAATATGATACACAAAATATTTGCTTCATATATGATTTAATTGCATACCTTATGCTTGCCGTTAATGTCTACCACCTTTATAGGATGCCATTCAGGATCTTTAAGATACTCCTCCCACAGCGAGCACAATTCTGTAGATCTTTCTTCTGCTTCGGCCTCACTATATTTCCTTTTCATTACGTCATGAAATGGTTTGCTATCGAGCTCCCCCATTCGCTTGACACCAATTTGAGTACTTACTGACATGTCTTTCAAGCCCTAGAAAAGGAACTCTAGTTTTCAGCATTCCCTAGACTTTATGCGCAATAAAAGGAGTATAAACAATTAAAGAACAAAAAAATTGTCAAATTTGCATGGTTTCATGATAAAATGAGCAAGTTTGTCCATTACAGGACACATTAATAGACTCTCCCACATCAATCTGGCTGAAGGACAGTATTACTTCTGGCTTGAGCCTTCAGGCAACAACCATTCCAAAACAAAGAATAATAATTAAGAGGATAAAAAACTCAAAACTTGATATTATAGGATATTTTGACTCAACCTAGAAATATGCACTTAAAAGTTAAAACTTCCTAAGTTACTGGAGCTTTCTTATCCTGAAATAATTTTCCCATCAAATCATAAAATACACAAAATCAATGTTGTCCTTTGGAATTAGCTAGGAGGATTGGATAGGCTAAATTAATCAAACCTATGAATTCCTGTTTAGTTATGAGCTTTTCATTCTGGGAGATGACATGTACCACCCAAATATCAAAAGATCTGCTAATAGTGCAGGGATCTCATATGATGGTGGAGTAGGAGCCAGAAAGATGGAAAAGTGTGGTTTACCTTCATTACGTAGTAAAATACCAAAATTTTCAGATTATCAAATCCTGATGACACATAATATGAACTATATACAAAAACATATTAAAGCATGTTGTAAGGAAAATCAGTTTCTATGTATGAAAAACAATTAGAAGACTAACATTAACCAGTTCTTTCCTAGCATCCTGTAGCTCATCATTTTTCATGCGCTCCTGCACAATTAAAGTTTGATTTAATGTTTCCAAATCAGCAAGCTCTCCCTCCTTCTCCCTCATGGCCTTGAGGAGCACATCAACTTTTTCTAACACTTCCAAATCGCCTTCATCTCCCATGTGCTTCACGACATTCAATTTACCTCTCAACTGCTCAATTTCAAGCTGTACTGCTTGTTTCGCATCCAGTTGTTTCTCCAGTAGAATAATTCTCTTATGGAGCTCCTCCTTTTGTTTCTGAAATTGCAAAAACCAATAATTGTTTGGGCTTCTCCTGTTAAACAAGTCCTAATGTAACAGAAATGTGGACTATTGGATACCTTCTGTTCTTCAGCCAACTTCATCACTTTTAAGTCGGCCTTTCTTTGTTCCTCAGCAGCAGCTTGAAGTGAGCAGTTTTTCACCGCATTCTGGAAAAAAAGATGTCCATAAGGAACAGTATGTATGAGAGCAAAAGATAATTATATAGACCATTAAGTATGATTAAAAATTCACAACTCCCTCATCAAATCAGGCTATCAGAACTTGACGTCTAAAACGGAATGTGGGCAGAATGGAGCAGATGGTAATGTAAGAGCAACCACATAAGGAGATTCTTTTAAACAGAATAGTAACTGTGCTTTAATGGAGGTTGGACATCTGACATATGCATTGTTAATGCATGTTTTCAGAAAACGCTGAGACCATTAAGTCCAATGGGAAATATGAGGACCTCCTCTTTGATATGCTTCCCCAAATCATACAGAAATCTGTATTAAAGCACACTTGCCAAATGACCTCAATCATCTTAATTCCGTTACCAAGTAATGGACAGGAAAGATTGAAAAATGTGAAAGATGCAGCACATCTTAGTCACTCAAATATCAAACACACAAAGCCAGTGGCAGAAAAAGTTTCTTGCTCCATCTGATTTACACATTTTTACGTATATAAGGTGAAAAAGGAAAGCAAAAACATGGAGTAGCTCTGGACACAACCAAGCTCATCAAGCCATATAAAATCATTTTTACAATGATTGATCAAAGATGGATCTGTTTGTGTTTGGGGGTCAACCCGTTGGATTTTCCAAAATTTCATTTTTATATGTAACTAGTCCTATATTTATTCAGAACCTCAAAATAAATTAAGAGTTCTCAACCCCCCACCCACTGCCTGCAGTAAAAGGCCTTCACGCTAAAGATGATTCAAATATAAATTCACCCCCTTGAGACCATATCCTGAGACCTGAATCTGTCCCTGATTCGGATGTTGGCAACAGAAAGGTAAAATCAGATTTAATCAGTAAGAGATAACCATATAATCATTCAGAAAGATCAATAATCAACAAAGAACACCAAAGCTCTAGAGACATCAAGAATCTGCATAAATAGCAACATCAGATCCAAGATAAAGTTGGTCAAATAGCAAACATATTATAGCCAGGACTAAAAATTAATGCGCATAGAAACTGTCAAATCGGATGTTATCCAGGATTCATTTACTTATTATTTACATATTTATTTATTTGGCTTCATTGGCATGTACATAATCCAACAGGCCACTTTCTCTTGGCAAAGATTCATATATAAACGAAAATGAGGCAGACTGCAGATTTCACAAGGGCTAACTTCTTTCTCTTGGAACTTCAACAATGTCAATCCATCAGTACACAAAAATGGCTTATTTTAAGAGATATATTGAAAATGCTAACAAGTTTTTCTTTTCCTGAAAATCATTTTAGCCACAATAAATGAAGATACAACTTCACTCAGAGTAATAAGAAATATATGCAGCACCTGTTCAAGGTCTTCTGTAAGCTTCTTTCTCTCAATTTCGTTGTGCGTCTCACGTTTCATCAGCTCCTGACCTCGACGCTCAAGATCTCTTTTTTGAGTTTCCAGTTGAAACTTAAGCTTCTCGTGATCGTTGAATATCCTCTTGTAATGATCTCGGGCACTCGCCTCAATCTTTTTTATCTCTGATCAACACAAAAGTTCAGGTTTAAACCTAATTCAATTTTATATACTTGGAATAGATCAGAACTTTATACATAAAAAACCTTCATTGTACGCTTGATGAAGATTGTCCTTTTCTGTGATTAGCTGTCTTAGAGAGCTGTCCGTCTCCTCGAATTTGCTCTCCATCTCTAGCAAGTGCATTTTCTTTGCTTCAATGACATTTGTTAATTTGCCAACAAGCTTCTTGGTCTTCCTAGCTTCTTCTTCCATAATATCTGATATGGTTCTAAGATCTCCAATCTTGCGAAGATTCTCTCCAATAATATTATTAGAATTATAATCATCTGCGCGAGCTACCCATGCATAAAGACCCAACTTCTTTTCATTCTTTGCTAGCCAATTCCTCTTTCCATGATGATTAGCGTCGTAATCTTTCTCAAAAGACATGGCATTGGTAAATCCAGACCAGTCCTTAAGAAATTCAACAATTGCAGTTCCAGAATGGCCTTGGTAATTCCACAAAGGCCGCACTCTAGTAGGATTAAATCCTCTGCTCGTCAATTGATCCCTCAGCTCACTACCACTCTTCCCCACATAACGACCATCCTTAATGCTAGTAGGAATGTTGACAACAATGCCAATCCATGGCCAGACAAGCATCTCGTCTCCGTCATGGTCTTCAATGGAATCTACCTCTGTAGAAGGCTTTGACGGACCAGCTCCAGCAGCTATGTCACTTTCCAAGTACTTGGCCAGTGCAAGATGATTTGCCTTCTCTCTTGCAGTCCTTTTCTGTGAACTGCTTTTTCCAATAGAACTTGCATGCTGCAAGAGTTCCTTATGCTGGAAGTCTCCCTTCTTTTTCTTAGGGCAGTAGGGGCATACGAAAGTCTGATCGGATAATTTAACCTGGTGTTTACCATTCTTCAGTTCTTCATATGCCTTCTCCGCATACTCCTCAGTTTCAGAGTCACTGACGTCAGTGTCTTCCCCGGAACTGTGCTCTACTGAACTTCCCATATGACTCAATCTCGCTGAAAATGAAACAACATGTAATCCGTAATTAAGAATATCACTGTAGTCAAACCACAAGTATCTCGAAAAAATGAACCAGTTCGTTTAATAGCAAAAGTTAACATGCACGGCAATTTAAGCGTTAAAATGTTTGCATCATTAACCTATTAAACAACAATACGGTCCCATTCGCCACATTGGCATATAGACATATGTGCAACTGCACCATGGATAAACTGAACTTAAAAGGGAAAAGCACAAATTATTAAGGCAAGACACTGGGAATTGCAATGAACTCAGCAAGTAGAAGGTTTCTTTTTCACCTTTTGTTGTACGATAGTCTCAATTGAAAAAGATAATGCAATTTCTCCATGATTCTATCCCTTCTTCCCCTATGAATTTTACAAATTCGTACAGAAATCAAACGAACTTTACATGCATTCTACAAGAAATCAGTTTTCTATTTCTCTTTCATCTTTCAGATTTTTTTTTCTTTTATGTTTAAAAAATCTTCTCATCCTCCACGCAACAGGTAATTCCAATTAAGAAAAGATAATGCAATTTCTCCTTCGAAAAACCTCTTCTTTCCCTTTGAATTTTACCAAATTGTAGAGAAATCAAACGAATATTTTCACGGACTCTACAGAAAAATTACAGAAAACAAAAAAACACTAGATCTGAGCTGAATTAAGCAATCCGCACCACATGCATCTACATCTATCCAAACGTTCCCAAAAATAACAGTTTAATTTCTTAAAATTCCATCAAAATCATAAGAATAACTGTAGAATAAAATTATAAGCCTGGCTTGAAAATGCACGTAAATACAAGTAATCAGCTGAAATCAACAACGAAAATACATGAATAATAAAACGAATACCTGTGAATTTGATGGAAATCAGCTCACTGTGCCAAAATTGCGAGAAATGGATAAAACGGACTTCCGAAAACCAGAATTTATTCAGTTAGGTAAAGAATAATGAAGAAATTATGAAGAGAGAGAAATATTGTAGTGCCGCAGAGAAATGAGTCAAAAGAAGGAGTGAGGTTTTGAGGGTTCACGAGCCCTGATAACTGAAGCAGTCAGCACAAACACTGAAAAAGTGTGTGAATTTACGGTACCTAGATTACTGTGATACTCCAAAATGGTGACCAATTTTTAAGCTGCAAAATTACTGTGGGTTAAACTGTCAAAACCTCTTTAAATTGTTTTTAATTCATTTAGTTTGATGATTTAGATCACCTTGTGTTTGCTATGGGTTGGAGGTGGCTGTGGTACTATTGGCTGGGTGTTTAAATGGTTGGAAGTGGTTGAAGAAATAAAAATATGTGTTTGTTATATGAGTTGGAGGAGTTGTTGGAGGGTTGATTAATAATATTTAAATTAAATATGTGATTTGATGTGTGTAATAGTTTGTTGGTTGAGGAGAGAGAAAGATATTGATTGTAATGATTTGATGTGTGTAAGATGATGTTGATTGAGAAGAGAGAGATAGTGGTTGGGGAGGTTGGTCCAACCTTCCCGAAACCAAACACGTATTGGGATGACCCAATAAAAAATGGTTGGCCCAGCCCATAGCAAACACTTAGAGTATTTTACGGTAAGACTATATTTATTTATGGATTGAGTGGGACGTGAAAAATCTGGACGTAGAAATTTTGATTCTATAAATTCTAAGTCTAATGTTTATTTTGAGATAGAAAGTGGTAAAATTGGTAAAATATTGTCAAATCATCATAAAAAATAATCAAAGTTTATTAAAAAATTATATAATAATTAATAAAATTATTTAAATTAAATTGTCACGTCCTCCATCCGGACAGGAAAATTCATAAATTAGAGAGAGTGACACATCTTATTAATAAATAAAAAATAGAAAAGTGGGACTCATATAATGTGTGCCACTCTCTCTTCGAATTTCATCGTAAAGTACGATAGATAATCCAAATCCTTAGTTAAAAATAGTTCATTTCATTCAAAATAAGTGTATTTTTAATTTTTTTTTAAATATTAAGAAATTTATTAAATGATTTATCTCAAAAAAAATTTTATTAAATGATTTCTATATCTTGTTAGGACATAATTATTACTCCCTCCATTTTTATTTAATTGACGTTTTAGTTGTTTTACTTTTTTTTTGCAAAATATGTTGAAATGCTAAAAAGTTGAAGAGTAATGATTTCTCCCCAATTTGCCCTTGCTACAAACTTTAAAGATGAACCATGGGCTTTATAGATCCTATAATACACCGGATATGCTATCCACCTCTCACTCATAATCATACATCCACAGATGTATAGTGTAAAATACAAAAAGTATAGGGTTACTTAAAAAAAAAAATTACGACATTTGATCCAATTTTTAATTACAACATGACTTTTAAAATTTATCAATATTGATCACCAATTATAATTTTTTTTTTCAACTACAATATTGACAATATTTTTTTACATCTAATTGAGCGTCATCACCTCCGTTAAATACGCCTTGACAAGACTTTCATTTACCCTCGACCAATTTCACAATCCGTCATTTTCATTACCGTTAATCAGTGATTGAAATTATTATGTCACGTCTTCTACTCCCGATTAACGACACTGAAAATGACGGATTGTGAAATTAGTCAAGGGTAAATGGAGGTTTTGCCAAGGCGCATTTAATGGTGGTGATGGAGACACAATTAAATGTTAAAAAATATAGCCGATGTTGTAATTAAAAAAATATCAAAGTTGATGGTCAAAATTGATAAGTTTTAAAAATCATGTTGCAATTAAAAATTGGACCAAAAGTCATGATTTTTTTCGTAATTAACCCAAAAGTATATTACACGTTATGTTTTTAGTTTCTTAAAAATGTGTGCATTTCTCCAAAACATCATTTAAGTGGAACAGGTAGGGGTGAGTATTCGAGTGGTTTTGTAAAATCGAACTCCTTATACTTTTTAAATCGAACTGAACCAAATATATCATCTTAATCAAATCGAACCGAAAAATTTCAACTCGTCTCGATTCGATTGTCAGTTCATGTTTTTAATTTTTTTTACATCTTTTATTTATTACTTTTTAGAGTAAACACTCAATTTTCATGACATTTTTTCTTGGAAATTTGACAAATCAAAGAGGAGACCAAAAGATACGCACTAAAAAATTTCAGACATGTTAATGTGAAAATTACTTATAAATATTACAATTTTATCAAGAACAATAATATACATTAAATAAATAATTGAGAAATAGATTAAATATGATTATTCAGGTTCGGTTTGGCCAACCCATATTTTTGGAAAAAGAACCGAACCGAATTACAAACCGATTCTAATTTTTATAACCGAACCAAATTGCTCATACATACAAAATGGAACTGGATCGAACAAAGTCACTCGATTCTGATTGACTTTTCGATTTCGATTCAATTTTACCCACTCCTAAGAACATGAGGAGTAAATTATATTTTGAAGAACTTGTATCTTTTTCGATCTTCTCAGTTATTACTATTTTCATCCCCATTGCTCATTTTAGATATGAGCAACATTGAAATATTTTATACTATTTTTTGTTTACGCATATACTCACTCCATCCCATGTGTACATGTTGATTGACTTTTTCACAAGAATTTTTTTAAAAAAGAAATAAATAATTTTATTTCCTAATACATCCATATTTAATGAGGATTATACTCTCCTCATATACTATTTAATGTTCATATTGAATAGATGTTTATAGTATTACTTTCTTTAAGGGAATATAGGTTTATTACTAGGATAAGCTAAAATTTATCTTTTATCAAATATACAAAGTTAAAGAAACACTCAGAAAAAGAAACATTTATAATGCTCTATAGATTTTTTTTATTATTCTAGTAGAAAACAAAAGACAAACAAGTTGAAGTTAAAAATAAAACATGCAAAAAAGAAAAAAGAAATGTAGCATCACGGCCCAAATTTCACAGCAAGGACCAATACACATTACAGTAGTTCAAGTAGGAGGGCCTAGAGCACAACAATTTACATTTAAGTTATGTACGTAATTTATATATTGAACAAATATAGGTACATGAACATATTCTGAGTAGGGGTATCAAATAGGTCGGGTTACGGTCTCGCGAATCGTGTTGACAACCTATTATAAAATTTATAAAATCCTAACCCATCCCATTTAGCTATTCGGGTTAATATCGTACGTATTTGGGTTATGGGTTGATCCACCAACAGTGACGAATCCATGATTTTAATTTCGGAGAGGAAGGGGGATCGCACAAATGCAAGTACACGTAACGATTTTTTTTTTCAAAATGACATACATTTTTACTATTATTATACACCCACAAATTTACATATATACATTAATATATACATAATAAATGCATATGAAAAAAATTGTGATTGATTTTGGAGGGACAATTTTCTATATCAGTACTCCTGTATTAATATATATACATTAATATTCATATCAAATATATAATATATAAAAAAAATTATAAAAAAAATTAGGGGGGGGGGAGAGTAGCCGCCACTGCATGCCCACCAACCTGTTTTGAACCAGAAAATAAATTAAATTCTATAAAAAATCTAAATTTTTAGCTGGAAAGTCTAAAATTATAATTGGATCAACAAAATATTCTAGAAGAAAAATCTAATTGAATTTAAGACCATATAAATCATTTTATTCATGTCATATAAGAATAAAATAACACAAGTGAAAAACCACAACTCAACTATACAAGTCACAAAACAAGTTGAAACCTTGACATTAACACAAAACATAATACCTATAATTAAATTCATATGTTATTTTATAAAAATAATCTTGTAAACTTGTGAAATTACAATATACAAGTTAATTTTTTAATAATAAAAAAAGGAATAATGGGTTGGCTGGTTGACCTGCCGGTTGACCCGACTCAACAGGTTTTCCTTCGTGGCAGTAGGGTTCGATCCATTTCTAAACCGAACCTATTTAGGGTCAATTCTAACCTTCTATATTCGAATTTGATTATGTTGAATTAGTCGTATCGTAAATTACCATCCCTGATTCCGGTCGAAAAAATTTAGAAATTTTTTGGAACACGAGTCAGACGGACTATCCCAACTTACTGAATGTCTGGTCATGTTTGAGACATGTAAAGAAAATATTTGTCTATAGGAATAGGATAGTTGTGATTTTGTTAATACAATATAATACAATACTGTATAAAAAGCATCAATTCTTGGTGGTGATGCACACGCACAATTTTGGTAAAATGCATGTAAAAGTTCATTTTATCTTATTCGCTATAACAAAGTTGATTGATTTTGAATGAATTGAGGCCTCGTTTGGCGAAGAAAGATCGATCGTCTATTCTAAATAGTAGTCCATCTCATATTATAACTCAATCAATACATGCTATCTACTTATTTATAATATCATCATGATATTATATTATATACACGTGACATATATCGATATAGTTGAAATAGGAGATAGAACACCATATAAAATAGAGAATCCAATTGTATTATCCCACCTGCCCTTCAGATGCCTTGCGTAGTGTTAATGAAGTTTGATTCCTTGATAATTGTTATACATAGTATTTTTAATTTCTTTATATTTATAAATCTTTCACTTCCTATATTTCAATTTGATAAGCTCACCTGTATGTGTCCCAAAATATATGCCCTCTTACTAAACAAATAGTGCATTTATTATTTCTTTTCCTGTAATGTTCTCAGTCAATTTAATATAAAATATTTTTTTTCATTATGGTTGCAATTAAGTATGTGATTTAGAGGAGTTGGGTGAAAATTTTACATTTTCAATATTACTGATTAAAATTTCTTAATCCATGTTCAAATAAATGTGATCAAATTGGGACCAATAGGAATATAAGAAAATGGTATGTAGCGGGCACTAATAATGGTGGGTACATAAGTTGGTACCTACTAATGGGCACATGATCATATTCGATTACCTTTTTTTTTTTTTTTTTTTTAAGTGGGGAATGGGGGAGCGAGCTTCATCATTTACTGGTGAGACGATGCCACTAAACTACCAAGGCCTCGGCAAATCCGATTACTATGATAGTATCTCAAAATGAATATAGGGTTAATATCAAATTACACCCTGAACTTTTTTTTTCCTTTTTTAACATAAACTTATTTTTGTATCAAGTAGCACCCTAAAGTCCACGGATTTAACAATTTGCAACCTCTGGCGACAATTCCGGCGGGAAAAAATAAAAAAAAAATTATAAAATTATTTAAAAAATAAGCAATTTTTTTGAAAATTCTAAAATTTGTTTAAAATATTAAAAAGAAAACTGAAAAATGTTAGAATTATTTAAAAAATTAGTTTTCGTAAAATAAAAAATCAAATAATTTTTAAAAAAATGTTGTAATTATTTAATAACTAAAAAATAACTGAAAATTATTGGAATTATTAAAAAATAAAAATTTCAAAATAAGTCAAATTGTCGTTTTATTAATCAAATACTTTGAATCTGAATATTATTTTGAAAAATAAGAATAATGTTTCTTAATTTAATTACCTCAAAATTTTCATCCATTGACGAATTACTACTGGGAAGCTTTGTGGTCATCATCTTCACTATCGTAAACATGAGTTTGTTGGTGATGGTGGTCTAGAACTCCAAATTGTCTGAATTCATATTAAATACAGTTGTGGAATACGCATTAAGAGCTGCTAGCATTCTGAAATTTGATGATTCAGCCGGCACTCATAATCCCATATGATGCGACGGCGGAAAAGGGCTTGTTCTTCCCGACTGACTATCCTCCACCCCTGCCTCTTCCACCGGAACGGAGCTTCGCCTCCAACAGCTTCTTTGACGCGCCGCCGCCGCTGCCGCCTGTAATATTGCTTGAATTTGTTCCGAGTTGCTTTATTTTGCAATTAGGGTTGTATTATGAATTCTTTTTTGAGAATGCAGTTATATTTTGGGAAATTTCATCCTTAATTTTAGGATTGATCAATTTAGGGTTGAATTGTTTTTAATAATTTTGTGATTTTAATATTTTTTTTTATTTTTATGGCTAGAAATTATTTGATTTTTTTAACTATATTACGGAAATTAAAATTTTTAAAAATTATAACATTTTTCAGTTATTGTTTTAATATTTTAAATAAATTTTAGAATTTTAAAAATAATTTTCTAATTTTTTAAATATTATTTTAATGTTTTTTTTCTCACCGGAAATTGTCGCCAGAGGTTGCAAATTATTAAACCCATGGACTTTAGGATGCTACTTGATACAAAAATAAATTTAGGTTAAAAACAAAAAAAACACAAAAAATTCAGGGTGCAATTTAATATTAACTCATGAATATAGACCGTTCGAGTCTTATCTACCTTAACTCTTAAAGAAAAATCGTTGACTTTTATATCTGCTTACGTGTCTTTTTTGTGTTTTTGCATTTTTTTTTCTGCGGCAAAATTACAATTTTTATTGGTAAGATTTTTGACGATTATATCCCTTAAAATTCTGCACGTCATATGTTTATGTGGCACGTTCTATCTTTATATGTTTTTTTTTTCGGCTGAAAACTATTCAAAACTGATTCCATTTTTTATGGGTAGATAATGGGACGGTTGAATCCCTTCATTTTAAACACGTTAGACATATACATAGTGGGTGTTCCAATATTTAAAATATAAACAAAATGTTATTTATTTACATTAAAATATATTCTACCTA
>JAUEKW010000009.1:1099964-1116606 GCA_032274785.1 Ajuga reptans
CAAAAATTTAAACCGCACCGCATATGCGGTGCGGTTTGTTGCCAAAAAAATTAACCACGGGTTATGTATAAAAAATGCAAATTGCGGTGCAATGCGGTTTGGTTCGGGCGGTTTTATAATTTTTTGCTCACCCACTGACATGTGTGTAGTATGTGTAATGTATGTAAAATGTGTGTAGTGTGTATAATGCGTGCATAGTATGTTTAGGGTATGTGAAATGTGTGTAGTGTGTGAAATGTGCGTGGAATGTGTATTGCGTGTGTGAAAGGTGTCGTATGTGTAGTGCATGAAATGTGTGTGTAGTGTGTGTGAAGTGTGTTTAGCGTTTACAATGTGTGTAATGTGTGAAATATGTGTGAAGTGTGTGTAATGTGTGAAATATGTGTGAAATGTGTGTAGTGTGTGTATGTGCAGTATGTATTATTTAGTGCAATTTATAAGATCATAAAAAAAATAAGATGAACTAGACTAACTTTTTTTTTTTTTTGGAGCTTATAAACTCTAGAAGCTTATTTTTACATTTTATAAGTTGTTTAACATCTTATTTTGCCAAACACATTGCAAGAGTCATAATGGCATCATCGGATGAAAAAAAAAATGAAATACTAAATCAGAAAAAGGCTGATTTACATGTTACAAAAGTGACGTTAAAGCTACATGACAACAAAATTTTACGTCAGAAACCAAAATGTTTTACAAGTTTGTTGTGAAAAGAGAATCTTCCAGAAAACAGAAGCAACTAAATATGTTACAGATGGTGGTTTGATCCAGAGATTCAAGCTGTACGATGAGGTTTATGTACAATGTACTCTGGTGTATCAACGTCGTCGTCGTCGATCCCTCACAAAATTTACCACTAGAAGAGAACTGAAATCTCAGTCCATGAATTTAGCACGCCGGATGAATAATCACAACAAACCAAAAAAACTATCTCCAGTTTGAAGACTTGTCAATGTTCCTGAAATGTAGTTCCCCATAACTGTAAGCACGCGTGAAAAGGTCTGTCGAAAATTAAAAGGGAAACTTTATAAGACAATCATGACACTGACATGGCTATATGGATCCGATTGCTGGGCAACTAAATTTAATATCAACAGAAAGAGGGCAGCGAAAATGAATCGAGATGGATGTTCAGACTCACTAATATACATAGAATAGCTAATGAATGCATTGGAAAGAAAGTGGGGTTGGGGGTGTGATGCGGTTATTGGAAACCCCAAACAGGACACAAATATCATTTCATGAAAACGCGTCTTATGATATGAAGCTAGATGAATGTCAAGAAACAATGCTTATAGCCTTATATCATTGATGGAAAAACAACAGACAGTCATGGGAAATACATATACTAAATTACATAGAAAACAGGGGTAGGCATAAGTACCTTTAGATGGCTGGAAAAACCAAATCTTTTATGCACTTTGCATAACAGAAGCAGTGGTCACTTTCTAAATATGCTGCAATTTGAAAAACTTCAGGAACAAAGCTTCACTTCATTCAGGTAGGCTTTCTCGAAAATTTTCTAAGCTGGTGCAGTCTAAAACATGTGAAGCAGACAAAGTATCCATCCAATGGCATTTTTCAAGGACATCATGTCTCGGTTCTATTCTGCTTAACAGAACTGGAGCTCGTAAACAGAGGCGTCGGCTATTTCATGAAATACCACCATAGCCAACATCTGGAGGAATGAGTAATGAACCAGAAATTCTTTAATCTGACCAGTCAAGCCAAACGGTAGCTATTCATTTGAGAGCTGAAAATAAAAAATACAGCTACTCATTTGATAGCTGGACCAAGCCAAGCATTTGGAGATACGGATTTTCCAATAGCTTTTCGTTGTTGCTCTGCAAATATATAAGTATAAAAGGCGTTAGGCCCTTGTTGATCATAAAAGGAGAATATGCACATAATACTAGGCATGAACTACACAGGATTCACCAAAATTTGCTCCTTGCAATTCGACTGTAATAGGCAAGATGAGAGAAACCACGGGAAAAAAAGAAGATAATCTATCACAATAACACATTGGTAAATGCATTAGCATCCCTAACTTAATTTAACATATTTGGCCATGTTTCAAAACTTGGAGCCATGACGACCATAGTTTATTTTATAAGAAACAACTTTATACTAGAGAAAAAAGGGGTATAATGGGATGAGACCATAGTTTTGACACACTGAGAAAACCATACTGTCTGTGCCAAACACAAAACTGCAAGAGTTACGTTTTCTTTTCCTTTCCTATTGATAAGCTCAGAGAAGAGAAAACATGTCACATCCCTGACTGTATAACGGAACTTACTCGTCCTTCGAATGCCAAGGAGGTGTACCTGATTAATAATTTTCAAACTCAAAAGAGCATGTATTGACTTGTCCTCGTCAGTTCTAGAAGTCATGCATTTGCATGCGACACATGAAATGCAAAACTTGCTGACTGTTATTTTTCAGGGCGAGTGATAGCCAGCAAACGTTAGCACACGTTTCCCAGAAAACCACCAACTCTACACAGCTAATGCTTAACAGCTAGGTAAATTCATATAGTATTAAGATTATTGGCCAACAAATCTTAGCGTAACAACTAGGTTAAAAAGCATCATAAAGGACTTGACAACACTGGCATCCAATTATTCAATATCATGATGTGATACTACTTGATTTCGAAATTAATCACCAAAATGAAAGATATATAACGGTAGCATAAAAGAGCATTTCCTATTCAGGATATTCCATTATCCAAATCCAAAAGAGTTATTTACTGAATCAAACAACCAGAAACTTCTGAAAGAAGCCTTCTGCATATGAAACATTAAACAAAAAAGCACCTGCTGAGCCTTTGAAACAAGATTATGAAGCATGCGTTGGTAACTTTCTGGTTCCTCAGTCATCATTCTCTGTAAAATAAAATTGTTAATTAAATCTAATATCCTAGCATTTCACTTTAAACATCAGCGAAAGAGATCCAATACATGCCTTCAACAGAAAGGTCGACGAGTAGTATGCCACTCTTGCATCTGTATCATCCAACAATCGCCTGGCAGATGTACATATATGTAATCAGAAACATTTGACTTGAAATAAGCACCATCAATAGTGGAGTTTAAGCTGAAAAATTACCGGAAGAATTCTTCTCCACCAACTTCAACGAAAGCAGCAGGATCCGCTGTACATTTACCAATCAAAAGTAAGAGAAGCGTAGCTCTTATATCTGATGTGCCACCTGGGAGATTTCCTCTTCCTTTACTACCTACAGAGACGCCCAATGCAATATTATCTGTAGCAGCACCAGCAAGTTGGATTAAAGGCCAATAAAATAGTGCAGCAGGAACACGAGCAACCAACTGCAAGGGAACGATGGCTTGTCCATGAAGAAGCAGTGCCGCCATGGAGGCAGTATCACGAATTGGAATATGCACGTTTTTTCCAACTTTAGAGCTAGGACTTCCAATAAGATCACCAAGGTCAGTGTTATCTGCTAGGGAGAGTCGTTCTGCCCCATCTGCCTTGTTCATTCTTTCTGATTTACTAGAATCTTTAAGGTGCTTCGTATCCCCAAATGGTGTCGAAGCGGTATGTGCCACTTTCAAGCACAGTTGAGACAACAGAATATCACACATCTTTACATGCACATAAAAGGAAAACAACACTATTAGAAATAAAGAAGTAGAAACGACTCTGTACTATGCACACACACATGTAAGAAAATGCAGACAACTGAGAAATCGACGTAAACAATCAAGTAGCAAATCAACTTTATGGATGAAGTATTAGGGAAAGGTCGAAAGGGCCAGATCAAATCTCTTTGTTGCTGTTCCCTTTCCTAATAAAAGTATTGGCGGTCGAGTTAAAGAATGCAGGCTTGTCACGAGACCACGAGGAAGGTCAAATTCCTAATTGCTTCCAGGCTTACAGCATTACTGGTCATCAAGATTCTTTCTACTTGAGAGTATAAAGCTACTAGATAGGAAATGAGGAAAATAGTTTTTCTTTGGGGCCATAGCAGGTGGGAAGGTGGGGAATCAGGTTTCGCGAGCATAAAATAACTTAAATGCCATCAACTTACCAAATTACTTGTCGTTCTGTTAATGTTTTAACATCTAACAATATTGGACATTCAGAGAAGAGGTAGCAAGAATAAAGCACCGAAAATCCAATTTGTCAATGATCATGATAAAGAAAATAAAAAAAATTCCCCGTGATCGTCTTCAGTATAAGCAGATCCAAACAAGGATGCATGTCATGAATGAATATTGGAGGTTCTATATACTTCATATCAGAAACATATGTGTAAATTAAACAAAACCTCTAAAACAGAAAGAAAAAGCAGAATGTAACAAATAACACTCACAATAATTACCTTTAAAATATTCATTCGATCAGTTTCATTTATTTGATCCATCAACGATAAGGCACGGCTCATGATATCTATCACCGCATTTGCTTTCTCTAGACGGCTCTTGTCATTTCCATGTGCTGCCGATTGACCACGCATTACCTGTTGGAATTCATTCTCATCTAGCAAAAATTTGCACCGAATCAGCAGCCTCTCCAGAACAAACAGAAATCCCCATCTGATATGGATATTTTTTGACTTGAGAAGCCCACACATAAGCCAAATTGGTAAAGGAACATTTAATGAAGCAGAATATTCATTAACACCAGCAAGCTTAATTTTCTGCTCCAAGGTTTTAATGCTGGAGAGAATGAGATCCTCTTCCCTGTTGATTTCAGCAATCAGCAAGTCCCCCAACCACAAATACCCATTGTGACGATTGGCTACTCTTTCAGAATGAAGAAGAGAATGTAAAGTGGTCCAGAAGAGCTTTGCGTTCATAGCAGCAATGTTCCCAGGCACTCCATCAATGCTTTCAATAGATTTCAATGATTTTGTTATGTGAATCATTTGGGTGAACTCTTTGTCTACATGAGTATATGATCCAATGAGTGTGTCAAACTTCTCTACTATATTTTCCAATAGCTGCAAGAGAAGCACAATTGAACACAATTAAAAATGATTTACTTTTACCAATCTTTTTCTCCCTTCTATGCATGCTTTCTGTGAGCCAACCAAACAACGTGCTCACCTCCACAATATTTTATACAGGATGGAAACCAAAAGGTAGACACCAAGAATATTTAATAGAAGGTAAAGCTCCAAAAGTAAAGCTTGACCTAACAAAGCATAAATTGACAACTGAACCTAAAATTCCACAAAACATTGGACAAATCCAGCCACGTGGACCCGGTTCAGTAATATGATTCATCACCTAAGTTGGTTAGAACGTGTGGAAAGCCAAACTAAATGATGTACTCAGATAAAGAAAAGAGCAACGAGGCGTGGTTGAACACAAAAAACGAGAATATAATCTAAAGCTTGATAGGTGCTGGAAGTTTCAAATATGCAAATATACATTAAGATTGCAGATGCTTTTTCATAAGAGTGCTGGATACGGGACATCTGTCTACCATCTCCTAGATATATATTGATATAATTTGAGCAGGTTGAAGACACAATAGATACTGCAAGAACCAAATGTTACAGTGACCAACTTCTAGCAAGTGTTAAATTGATGAACAGAATATAGTTAATTTTGGTGGTAACCTCCAAAACACAAGTTACACATGCAGGTTGTATCAAACTTCAGGGGAGGTTAGAGAATTGATGAGATACCGCTAAATTTACCAATATTCCTCATCAGGAGAGGCAGGGGGAAGTGGGGAAATCACCACACAGTACCCGAGTTCAAAACCATGACCATCAATCCCCAAGAATGAAGTTAAAGAGACAGAGACAATAGTCTCGCACATGACAGCAAATGAGAATTAGGTAAGAAAGAGGTGACAATGAGGAAATGAAAGGTCAAACATAATATTAGCAATTTATTCAACAAAACCAAATATTCAGACATAGTATTCACCTATAAAGCTCTATCATTCTAAATGAAGAAGGTTTGTATATCAATATCATGATCACCTCAGCCTTAAATTTCAGCTTATCTAATAGCAAACACATAAGCTTACATCCTACGATATCAGTTGTTCGAACATTTATGCACTATTAGAACATTGTCTGGAAACAACTAAACAGATAATGTTTCCCTTATTTGTCTTCTGGTTTTTTCCTCCTCGTGTTCCCCACCTCACATTTTTAGACAGGAGATGCATCTATAAAGATTCTCTATAAATAAGAATTAAATAAACTCATCAAGTGCTCACCAGAAATCCAGAGAACGGGAAATTCATGCAATTACTTTTCAGCATATGGAGGTAAAGTATGAATATGACCTAAAATAGTCTATAATCACATAGCAAAACCAAAATCAAGTATAACAGTAACGACAAAAATCAAGAACATTTGTGACTATACCGTTAAAAGCCGGTCATTATTAGGATATGTCGACAATGACGTAGAGATTGATCTCCTCAATAGTTCAACGATACCTTCAACTCCCAACTTGACAGAAATATGCAGTGCTTCCGGTGCATCTGCAAGCACAAGCAAGGTAGCTATAGGTCGAACCTCATCATCGCTATACTCAGAAACTCCAGTAGCTATACATGTCTCATTTATTTTATGCAATACATAGTCGAAAAGCACCAGATATACATTTCTCCTTTCTTCCCTGGAGTTTGAAAGCACCAACTGCATTTGCAAAATAACATGCAAAGATTGGTTCAGTGTATTTTGGGACAAAATTTCATGTTTAATTAGCATTGCAATTCATACAATATCACTCAAGTGAAACATCAAAAAGTGTACAATGTTTCCTCCTCAAGGGGATCAAACATAGCAAGGAGTTAAAAGCTCAGATTAATAGAAAATGGATTTTTTTTTAAATGATGTCATTTTCTATAAACACATTTTTGAAGAGAATACTCAAAAGTATGCTTACCTGGTGAAGGTAACAATTTATAATATTCAAACTATCTATAGATTTATTTTATCTTCTGATAAGGAACATAACATTTTATTGAAAATAATGGAAGTAGGTGCATGGGACGAGGAATCCCATCAACAGGCAACAACTCTATATGTATAGTTTTGGGTGAAATAGGGAAGGCCGTATGAGGTGGATACTTCTTTGACAAGCTATACATGACTAAACATTAATAATTGTGGAACTCCGAACACAAGGCTACTGTCTGTGAAAAAACATAAACTATAATAACTAAATAAACAAAGTTGTTCACCCACATATTCATGTATAAAATGCATGGATGTAACCTTTGACCGTACCGTGGTATTTTATTCAGGAAGAAGCCAAAACTTAAGCTAATAAAGAGAAAGTTCCAGCTAGATAAAACAAAGTCATTTATAGTCCTACATGTATTGGCATAGATCTCTTGCAGACAAAACCAAGCTTACGGGAACTAATTACATTAATACCTCCTTAAATATAATCTCAATTCCGCCAATCAGATCCACTTGGTCAAAATAAACAAAATAAACAAAGTTGTTCACCCAAACTATAATAACTAAATAAACAAAGTTGTTCACCCACATATTCATGTATAAAATGCATGGATGTAACCTTTGACCGTACCGTGGTATTTTATTCAGGAAGAAGCCAAAACTTAAGCTAATAAAGAGAAAGTTCCAGCTAGATAAAACAAAGTCATTTATAGTCCTACATGTATTGGCATAGATCTCTTGCAGACAAAACCAAGCTTACGGGAACTAATTACATTAATACCTCCTTAAATATAATCTCAATTCCGCCAATCAGATCCACTTGGTCAACAAGAAATAGAGGGGTAGCTGAAACAATTTTATCAGGACCCTCAGGCACTTGATAGAACATGTTTGTCATCATGCAGATAAGCTTGGAATGAACGATTTCCGCCCAAGAGTTATTTCTACTTATCTGCATCAGTACCTTAATAACCTGGGAGCAAACAAAAAAGGCAGTAAAAAATGTGTTGAAAAAATCATAGAAAGAAAAAAAGTGAAGTTATTAAATGCAAAAAATAAAAGTAGACAAGTAATTATATCCTTCTTACTAACAATATTAGAAGAAATTTTAAGAATAGTAGAATAATGTCACCGCGAATTCTCATAGTACTGTGATCTATCAGGAGATCCTTTAGACATACAAGCAATTACATACTAGCAACTAAATGATCTAGCCTGGATTTTCCGGATTTGGTATAGTAGCTGAAGAGCGAATAAAGAGACTATATTCTCGGGATACTGTCTGTGCAAGAGAACTTTCCATATTGGTACATTCATCTATTGTGTCACATGGATCTCATCCATGTAATATGCAAGATCTATAAATGATGGGTCTGAGCATTCAGCTATTTTTTAGGATGATCCTATTTTATAGATAATGCATCATCCTATATAATAAGGTCTGTCAATTCATGTCGATAGAAAGAATTGTATATGCACACGCACAGAAGCTAATAGATAAACAATGTCAAGTCGCAGAAATACTCACTCTAATATCAAGGCCTTTTAATCTGTTGCGTCGAATTTTGCCTCTATCACAGACGAAATACAGTAAACAGCTCAAGGAAGAAGCCCAGACAGCCTCATCTTCCTCTTCTATCTGTGAAATACAATGTCAAGAGAGGATCTACAACAATCAGGTATTTTAGGAGTAAATACTCTTGCAACAGCACAGATGTACCACCAAAATGCCAAATACATAATTTAATGGCCGAATTCAGACAACTAGAATTATCAGATGTTTTAGAACCAAAATATATTGATAAAAATTTGAGTCATCTCATCTCCTTGAAGTGCTTCCAGATGATGTTTCACTTACTATCCAAATGTCTAGTGTCTTGAAGTTCATATTGACAAACTCTGGTTCTTAAAATCAGTTTTGAGGAATAAATTGTCAAATGCAGATTATCTCACTTCATTAACTCTCATATTAAACTATATTCGAACTCTAGATTGGACTTTTCAAATGTACATGAAGGTTATAGTTTTTTTACTTCCAATGTAGGCCTATCATGCCTACCTTTTAAAAAAAAAAAACAACAGGTAGTCAACACCCAAAAACCAAAAGAAATTTTCAGTCATCCCAAATCTTCCAGTCATATATAGGATATACCTGAACAAGACGAAGAAGAACCTCAAAGAGAATACCCAATATCCAACACTCAAACTTATCAATTGCTGAGGAATTCCCTGTTTTCTTTGGAAAGTCAGATTTCGTTCCATCTGATGCAACTTGAGATCCATTGTCAAAATATGCTTCCTGGGGGTACTGTTCCTCAATTATAGTGGAGCCATCAGGTGCTGGAGGCTCCAATAAATGTGCATGCACTCCAAGGTTAATTATTAGATCAAAAGCTCGAGTCTTTGACATCACAGTAGGAGAATTTAGCATGTCCTACAATGTTATAACAAAATAATTAGATGGTGCACACATGTTAAACATAAAAATCATGCGAGAAGCAAGGAGCACCTCTAGCAAGGAAAGAGCGAGAGGACCAGCAGTCTCTGAATCCAAAACATACCTGCAAAAATGGTAGAACTCAAATCAGGTTGAGCAGCACATTTACATGACAGTCAGCTTCTGCTATTACTGACACTCCTTAGAAAAGATTCAGCCAACTCAATTTGTTCAAATGAGTTAAGACCATTGTTAGTCAATTACAAAAAAACAGTAACATATAGTGTAGTTAACTGTATGGGCCCATGCATTTAAAGATATAATGTGATGTTAGATTGGGCCAACTAAGGAATTCAATAATAAATGAAGTATGATTTTATCCTTGTTAAGAAAATTAGGAATAAAGATTGTGACCACTAATGGAAAGAAATCTGACCTATAACTGCACGAGAAAAAGAAGATTTGAAACTAAGAAAGTTACCACTACATCCTTTAAGAAATTTAACCAGGATTGGTACAGAAAGGATTAAATGATATTGAACGTAATGTTGCAATAACTGATACAACAGTGTCCATTGTGACCAAATCCAAAATCTTTGTAGACGGAACCAATCATTAGTTCCCAAACCGCTGGGTGGGAGGGCCCACTCAGACACTGTTACTTTCTCTCAAGCCATTATAAAAATGTTTCATTTTGTATTGAATATGGTGCTGTAAAAACCCACAAAGGATCGTGTCTTTCCCTTTTAGGGTTTTCTTCAGTTAAGAGAGCCCCAATATTCAGCCTAAATAGTATAGACAGGTAAAAATAACAGAATATTAAAGATCCCAGCCACAGAATTTCTCAAACTGAAAAGGCACTTATTAGATCGGATGTCCTTATTTGATAAATGTAGAGAAAATGGTATTTCAACAATAAAAGCAACCCCTCTAATATGACTTCAGAATACAAGTTCTTATTCCACGCCCTGCACTAATTATTCATTTACCCAGTCAACCACATGACCAAAAGAATCCCTCACACACACACAGAGACCAGAAAAAAAAAAAATCCAGTCACACAGAGAAAAGAATGTCTGTGTGCTGGTGTTTGTTATTGTAGAGTCAAAAGATATAAGCAAATGCATGAGAACATACATGTCAATAACAAGTTTGACAAGAACGCTGACAGCCACATCCATCGATGGCCTTCCGTGTTGTCTTAATTTAGACGAAACTGTCGAGTGTTTGGAATTGACAGAAGATGTCTCAGAGCAAACAATGGCAATAACCTCGCATACCTCCACAGGATTCAATCGCAAGGGTTGTTGTTCACTGCAACCAGCCAAAATGGTGAAATGGAGAGACAGAGATAGAGAATCGCAGATATTTAAACCACTTAATCAAAACAGCATGTACTGAATGTGGGATAAATTGCTTTCTGGAAATAAATTGCTAGAGGATGCTGCATTGCATTCAAAAATGAAAATTATGCAACAAAATAAATTATCTGGCACATAATTATTCTATTGAGTCCAAGAGAGCTCACAACTGATAGGACACATGATTAAGGACATCAGAAGATACTGGACATTCTTTTACCTGTAATGACGATATTGAAAAAGCGGTCTTGCACGTGGGCGAAAGGTGCTGAGAGGAGAATCCTCCCTGGGCAAAAGAAGAAGAGTAAAACGAAAAGAACATCATTCTCAGGACAAAACCACAGCCAGATCAAGTTCAGATAGCATATGATCCCATGAAACAAAAGTGAATATGCAGTCATAGAACTTGTAATCTTGATAACAAAGATGCCTATAATACAAGAGAAAAGGGAGCTTTCCTTACACAACACCATAAAAAACAGTAAGCTCTTAGATATTTTTTGTTGTCTGTTTCTACAATACATGTAATGTCTGATAGAATAGGAATTTGTTGATAAGAGCAGCCTTCAATGTATCAGAAGTCTTGAGTATTCAAGTCTCACTATACTTATTCTGAACAATTTTATTAAAAGTATATTATTAGAAAGAAAGAAAAAGAAAAAGAGAGAAAAAAAAAAACCCGTAAGCTTTAAAGTTTGGTTTCTTTGTGTTGCATATGCAAGTTGGAGAGAGGAAGCTGTGAAGTGTTGGAAACAATGAGTGCAACAACCCAAGCTGGGAAGGCTTTTTACTGAACGGCCCCACCCACACCCACACCCACACCCACAAAATAATGATAAAAATTAAAATAAATATACGGGAACAAGTAAGAAAGAAGAAGTGCTGGTGAATCCTCTTTCCTCACTCCACTTTATGAAAGCTCAAAGACATATTCAGACACCACTCTAATTCCTCATTCCATTACACGTTGTTTAAGTAAATATACAAACAGAAGGCAACCTTGTTCAAATTATATAAGAACATCTGAAGTCCATCTATGTCTTTGCATGTACAGATATACTTCCATATCTACATATGTGATGTTGAGGCCAGTGCATATAGGAGGCCTTGTATTGAACAATCAGCTAAAGTGACTTATTTATGGCAGAAGTCCTAAAACATTTCATTCAAGGTTCGTCAAACGGGTATATCTGTTTTTACCATAACAACCAATCATAGCAATTAAACATTTATATCTTCTATCTCATGCTTATATGCAGAATATAGGTTCCAAATACATAACTTATACCAATATTTGCCTCAGTTTATGATATACAAAGCTTTTAAAACATTCTAAGGTCAAAATTAACTTACATGAGACTGACTCCATGATCTTAAACATAACATAATTAGAGTAGTAATGATTATATATATATTTTTTTTTTTTTATAAGAAACACAAGATTTTATTAATGTAGAAAAAAAAACTATAAGGGATGAGAATTCCCTTGCGTGCATTACAAGCATCGATTGCAAATCATCACACCATTCTCTAATTAGGTCGAATACATTTTTTTATAAGAAACAACAATTTCATTCAAAAAATGGATGGATAGAAAATTACAGTAGGGGTTTACAATGGGAAGAGGTTTCCCATATGATATGACTCTATACAATCTTCCTAAAGTCTATATGAATACAATGCTTAGATCCCTACATAAATCCGAAATAAAATAGCCTTAAAATCTTTATGACCGGAAATCCAAGAGGCTATCCTAAATTTAACAATCTCCCACACTTCCTCACAAGACTCCTCTCTGTTCAAATTCTTTTATTGCGCTCTAGCCAAATGGACCAAACTATCGCGTGTGTCATCACCCTCCACATGATCTTGGCTTTACCATTCTCTAATTAGGTCGAAGACATGAAAAGCTTTAAAACTTCCATGACTTGATAACCAAAGAGCTACTCTATATCTAATCCTACCCTAAACATTCTCTAAAGGCTGGCTAGAATGCAAAAGCATTCTTTTATTTCTTTCTGGCAAAATGGACCAGTATATAACCGGGACTATTATCCGGCAAAGACTTTACCCCTCCTGTTAATGTTTCAACAATTATTCTGTGGCAGAATGTCGCAACATCCTATCATTTCTCTACTAGGTAATTAACATGTATGAGGGATCACCATGTGTTGAAAGAACAGAAAACAGCGGCAAGGAAATACATAATTAGACCATTTATTAATAACAAAAGGATTAAGAAGAACGTACCAAATTTGACTAGCTCCTTGTTTGGAGCGTTTCAGAGCTGTTATTGCTCTCAAATGGGCAAAAGCTGAAGTTGAATTTGTAACAGTGGTTAACAATGAAGGTTGCAATAACTGATCAAGATAAGGCATGTCTGTGCTCCCAAATATTCTCCAAGCTTCACCCTTCATTTTGGCTTCCATGTCCCCGACAAGCAGAGCTGCAGCACCTACTTCTAGGAAATTATGAGTGCGCATGTCTTGGAGACTCAGAAATTGATTGCTGTAAGAATAGTTAGGAGTTGAGACATTAAAAATAATTAAAGTAATTACTGAATAACAGTAGGTTGAACAGAAGATAAGAAGACCTTTTGGGCAAGAGAAGTGAGGAATGTTGGTCTCCACACCAGCGCCATCTGAAAACATCAAGTGCCATAAACTCTAAATCTCCAAGTTCATCAACCTCTTCAGCAATTGGAGAGTCAGAAACAGATGCAATCGATGTATCCTTGCTCTCCAAAGACTCTTTGGCATTTGCAGGACTCAGTTGGGAATTGAATGATCTGCTCAACAAAGATGACAGGGTTGGCAATGATTGTCTTGTTGCAGGTGCAGCTCCCGTGAGGGCAGCCGGTTGGAATGAGCGTTTTGGGATATATTGAGCCACTAAAGAGCGAACATAATTTAAGGATTTCACAAGTGCTCCAGATGCAAAACTTGACACGGGCAAAGGATTTACATTTGTAGATAGGGCTGGACTCCCAGATTGTTGACTGAGGGAACGTGACCACGGTGCTGATTTCCGATGAGCGCTCATATCGCACTCAGCAATTATGCTCATGCAAAATCGATCAATCTGTAATAATGTCTCTTCACTGGGCTTATAT
Source organism: Ajuga reptans (assembly GCA_032274785.1). Lineage (NCBI taxonomy): Eukaryota > Viridiplantae > Streptophyta > Magnoliopsida > Lamiales > Lamiaceae > Ajuga > Ajuga reptans. Next base: position 1,113,785 of record JAUEKW010000009.1, read on the forward strand.
CTGCAATGAAATAAAAGGGCTTGTGAGTGAGAACTTCAGCAAAGGGAGATTAATGAGAAACCTTGATAGAGCATGCTTTCTATGATCTGAAGATAGATAATTTTTTGTTTATGGCGCAACTATCCTCACTATGGTAAATTATTATTGCATTTATTATATGAGGCAATGACATTGAAGTAATGCTACCAGCGCATTTATACCCCTCTTTTCTTGCTGAGGGGAAGGAAGAAAAGAATATTATATTGGTTGCTAAGAGTAAGCAAGAGAAAATTAAGTTAATAACAGGCTAAAGTTGAAAATTCTCAACCAATAATATAATGCTCCTCAACTTGTTCCACAGTCGCCAAAACATGCCCAGATCAGTAAGAGAGTGAAAGAACCGACCCCACCTTCATGCAATAGCGATACTCATACAACTATTACATGACCCCATTGATGCTTAACTAATGCCAGACGATTTCGCAGCAAGATAACATCATGCACCCAGATGCCACATCAAAAAACGCCTTATTATTGAAGAGAATTATACACCTCTAAATCCTATCCAATTACAATCATCAACTTAAATATCTCCGGGAAGGCTTCATTTCTTTGTGGCTCCACCCACACCAGTTAAAGTTTCAAAGCATTCAGCATTTCCTGAGCCAAACATGTATTTGAGCACACTATGTGGGTAATGTAGCAAAGAATTAGAACATTGGAAGAGGGTGTTTATGATATCAAAACTGGAATAGTTTTTATGGAACTTTCCACTTAGTTTCTGAATAAAACAAATGAAAGCATAAAATGAATATCAATAGAGCATCTCTTTTTTCCGCCTAGTCCTTATTAAAGAGATGCACTTTCACAGCTCTAAGGCTTTCATCTCAGGCATTCACTAGTAGTGCCTTTACAACTCTGGAACATATAGCAGTCTTTCTTAATCTTCTTCATTAAGCTTTCGAAAAGGAAAAAAGGGTAAAAAGATTAAGTGAGTGCACCATTATGTAATTGATTATGCATTTATTTATTACTACTTTGAACCAATATGATAGCATCGCTCGTTATCATATATACTCAGTTCTCATGCATAAATCTTCAAAAAGAAATGATAGGATGAGATCACCTTAAAAGATATCGCTTCAAAAGCGCCACACACCTTCCAACCACAGCAGGACTGTTCATATAGAGGAAGACGTAATTTGTACATTAATAACAGTACAAAATGAAGGAGGAGGGGGAGGATCATTTAGTAGCATAAAGGAATACAACAACTGGCAAAAAGTTACACCTTCGCTCCCTCTCTGCAAGAGTGTGTTCTAGTATCATGCCATATGCCAAGTCAACTGTAGCATGTGCTGCCAGGTAATCCTGCCATTGAAGAACAAATCCATATGATACACCATACAAAACTCTCTCTCTCAGACACACTTCCTTTTGGAAACATACATATCAAAGAATGAACTAAGAGTTTAAATCAAGCTGAAATGGCCCATATTTACTGCATTAAAGGCCGGGATAAGCAATTCCATACAATTAGACTTCTATACAATAAGAACTTCATTCGTCAGAATAAATGTTTACACCATTTATTTATTTAAAATCATTAATGGCAGTTTAACAGTGTGCTAAGCCTGACCTTTGTGTCCACCGGGGAATGGGGGGAACGGAACCTTTTTAGACAAAATCAAAACTTTCTCGCGGCAATAACAGCAGTATCATTTGTAGGAGCATATGAGAGAAATCCATTATCATAAAGATTTAAAGTTACCATCCTTTATGAATTTGCATATTCTTCTGAACCACAAGGAGTAAAGTTTCAGCCATCACAGGCCAACCCGCGGAAAAATCCATTAAGAAAGAAAAGAAAAAAAAGAAGTAAAATAAAAATTAACAGACGCACTAAAAAAGAATTTCAACAGCTTGATCATTTAGCATTCTGTAAAACAAACTTTCACAGCTCAATTCTTGCATCAGAAAATCAGTCCCCAACTAAATTCATATACAAAACCCACTCTTCAACATATAATGTAACATAGTAATTTAAATACAGCGCAGTAGAAACCGAAAATCAGATAGAACCTGGATTGCGGGGAGGGGAAAGTTCAATGCCAACGGTACAAATCAATAAGATTAAAAAATTAAGCAGAAGAATGGGGAGTATCAGACCCTCAAAGTCCTGGACGCTTCCACCTGCGACGGAGTTGCGGCGGACAAGCAATCGGCGACAGCTCGCCGGAGAGGCTCCGGTGGCTTCCTCGAAGCCGAAGATCTCAAGCGGGACACGGAGGGGCCGCCCAATTGCATCCTCGAGATCACGGGGCTTCTCGATGGACTATAACTGGTCGACATCACGTAAAAGTACAGTACGTGTGTGTCTAATAGTAAAGCATCCCGAATTGGATTTCGAAAGCAGAGAGAGAGAGAGAGAGCTCTATTCAGAAGTGCTCGTCATTGAGTGGAGTTTGGGGGTTAACATTACATTAGCGCTGGTGAAAGGGGGGGGTGGAACCATGGACGATACAGCTAAGCAGGGACAAAGTGAATTCTAGAGAGAGAAAGAAGAGAGAGAGAGAGACGATGAATTGACAAATTAGTACACGCACATGCACACCAGCAGATTGTTGATTCAATTGCAAACACTTTGTCTGGGCTATGTTTGTTTTTCATCTTTATTTTTTAGGGTTTCGAATATATGGGCATGTTTGATTGGGGGTTAGAGTGTGTTAGATAAGTAGGCTGAGGTAATTCTGAGTGGGATTAAGTAGGGTGAGGTAATTATTATTATTATTATTATTATTATTATTATTATTATTATTATTATTATTATTATTATTATTATT
>JAUEKW010000009.1:1116706-1127510 GCA_032274785.1 Ajuga reptans
TTTTTGTATTTACTAAATATTTTTCAAATTTATTTTACTATTTAACGTGTTTACTAAATATTTTTCAAATTTATTTTTTAAATTTATTTTACTATTTAATGTATTTACTATATATTTTTTAAATTTATTTTAAGGGGGGGTGCGGCTGTGAGGGTGAGGGTGAGGTAGTGTTAGGTGAGTACAATATGTGACAAGGGTATTTTAGTCATTTAGGGTATTGTGTTGTGATAAAAAAGTTAAAGTGATAAACAAGTTATTTCAAACACCCTGCAAGGGTACATAGTCCTATTCTCACAAAACAATAAACTAAGCCATACCTTCTCTTAAGAAGTTGCTGCGGTCACTTCAATTTTCCATCATCACCATTCCAACCCACTTATATATACATCCCCCGTTTAAATCTTTTCAATATCTATTTCCCATACAATAAAAATTATTAGTGCTGCCGGAGCCAAGTCGATCAAGAACTTGGGCATCAAATATTTTATCCATATATAAATCAGATATCAACTACCCAAAAATTATAAATCATGTCCGCCTCAAATAACTCTACCTCACTATCCATTTTCTATGGGGAAAACTATGACTATTGGAGCATTAAAATAAAGACATTATTTATATCAGAGGAGTTGTGAGACATGGTGATTGACGGAATTAATATTTCAAAAATTATAGTAACACTATCCGCTACAGAACAGAAGAAATCTAGAAAAGAGCGGAAGGACACACAAGCCTTGCATATCAAAGCTACAAGTGCTAAAGAAGCTTGGTGGAATATTTTAAGCGAAGAATTTCAAGAAACAACAAATGTATGTACTGTCAAGTTACAAACTCTTAAGTGGGATTATGAAAATTTAAAAATGAAGGATAATGAGACCGTAAAAGAATATTATGCAAGATTAATAGAGCTGGTAAATAAAATGAGAGCAGCTGGAGAAGATATTAAAGATAAAAAAAATGTTGAGAAAATTTTAATACGTGTCACTAAAAATTATGATCCAATTATTAATGCACATTTTACGTTCAAAAATACTAGAGCTATCTAGAATATTCACTAAAAACTACTGCCTAGAATCTTATGTCAGCAAAAAGAAAGATTACCGAATCCTCTGAAAAATGTATTGTCCGTTAGGAAAAGCCTATTAATAGGCAATTTATGTATCATGTATGCAATGAGAAGAGTGAAGTTACAAGAAACCTAAATCTTCTCATTTACCAATAAAAGCTGCCGTCACTTTTTTCAACTCTCATCATTTCAAGCCTGTTAGACTTACATCCTCCAAAAGCTGCGGTTGGGGAAGATTGAGGTACGGTTGGCTGCGATTAAATAAATTGGGGTAAATAGAGAGAGAAATGAGAGAGAAAATCGTCTTTTCAATTACAGATAATAGAGGAAAGTTAAAAAGCATGTAACCCCAATCTATCTCAACAAAATAATGCACACAACCTTACCCATGTCAAATATCACCAGGTTATCCCAACGTCAATCGGTTGGGGGCAACACTTTTCAAACATAGCCTATAATAACTCCTTCAAATCAAGCATTTCAATATTCATTTCCCATCTACTAAAAACTATCCGCCAAATATTACTAAAGTCAGCCCATTTCACTTTGGCCCATGTCGGCCCAACCTAAACAATTTTTTATATATTGATTTTTCTTCATTTATAATTTAAAAAAAGAATATCGTAATACTCTAAATTTCAAGTTTCAAGAAATGGACGAATTATATCGAAAGGCAATTACGATCTCTGATAAATATAACCACCATGCCACGACGGCGGAGAAAGAACCGTTCCATACTTTGTGAAGTACCCTTCTTGCCGCCGGTGGGTGACGAGATCGTTTGAGAATAAAATCCAACTCAGAAAACTGCGACTTAGCTTACCCAAGCCATGGAACCTAGCGCGACACTTCAATCTACGCTCGAAGGCGGCACCTGGTAAACAACCTATCTTTTTTTCGGAAATAGATCATCTAGAGTGAACTTCAGTAGAGGAGCTGAATCCCTTTTTTTCTTCGAGATGACCAACAAATTCATGGTACGTACAGGAAATAGTAATAGCCGGTGGTGGAGCCACGAAAAAAATAAAGATCTTGTTGACAAAAAATGGCTCCCTCCGCCAGCTCCGGCCACCTAGTCGCCACCCAACTCCAATCGACAACCATAAAACATACCTCTTCAGACGACCCCCAACCCTGGATAAAGCTTTGACGACCAGGCCAGTAAGGTAATTATATGCTACATCTTTCGTATATAATTACGAAAGAGCAATATTGCACAAGAGGAAGACGGATCTGACGTACTTCGGTAGTTGATTTCAAGTATTTGTGATTTTTCTTCTAGTTTTATTTTTGTTTCGTTTAGTTTCGTTCGTCGGTCGGCAAATAGTTTAGCCCACCATCTAGCACGTCATGCTTTCACTTCTAGTTCGCCTATGCAAGTGTTTGAGGATGTTCCAAACACGTTTGAATATATTGTTTTGTATGAGACAATTGCCACTTTTATGTGATTTCATTTTTTTTTTAAAAAATCTTTTGCAACTCGACTTAATAGGCCAAAAATCCAACGGGCACATACATGCCTAAAAATTAATATTTTTATATTTAAGGGATTGAGCTCAATTATTTTGGCCCAATGGAATTTCGGACTAATCTGGTCCAGTTCAACATATGATATTAACCCGATAGACTGGGATGCACGGGCCGAATTGTCGCTCTTTTGTGTTATAACTTATAAGAAAGCAATACTTTGATCCATTGCCTTGAGACACAGGAACATGGATCAAAGTCCAATGACTGAAAGTATGGTCTAATTTTTGGTGTAAGAAAAGGGAAACTAATCCATTCAACATAGTATCAATTTTGTGTTTTCTGAAAATGAATAACAAAGGAAATAACAGCGGAAAGCCAAGCTACATATATACGAGGTAGGAATTTAATTAGGGATCCAGCTAATTAATAATAATAATAAATATATATTAATCATTTTGGATAAATTCAATATTCACGTAGTAACAATCAAGTGGTTGTATACTTGGTCGTGGCCTTAATATCCTAGTGAAATCACCTCATCACTATATATGTGAAGGTCAAAGATTCACGCCCCACTATATTTAAATTTCTTGGTTTCGATTTTGAAAAAAAAAGGAAAATTTTAATTTTTGGTTCTGTAATGATGCACCTAGCATACTTTTGGGGCAGAGACAAGAGAATGGGCTTCATCCAAGGGCTCAATTTAGTCAACAATTGTATAATAGGGGCTAAAAAGGCCCAATATCCTAAGTAGTGGGCTCCCAAGTGGGCTTAAGCCCACTAATTTCTCTATAAATACCCCTGCTGTAATCATAATAATACTTACTTTTCCTCTGGAATTATCGTTATTATCTTATTCACTGTGATACAACATCATGTAACTTATTCCATAAGTAGTCTTTATCTTTAACAGCATGATTGGTATGAATGAATGGAATGTCTGAATGGAATCAATTTAGGAATGTAATGAAGATGAGAAATGAATGATATAATTATACACATCCCAATAATTGGTATGCTTAAGGAATTATAAGGAATGAAAATTCAGTTATCTAAATAAAATGCCAAAATAGTATTATTATTATTATTATTATTATTATTATTATCATTAATCCTAATTAATTAGGATTAATAATAAGCTCATTCCTAGTTGTCAGGAATAATAATTAGGACTAATCATTATTATTTCTATTATTATTAATAATAAGTTCATTCCTAATTGTTAGGAATAGTTAATACTATGTCGGGTGGCATGAATGGCTAATCCCATAAGAATGAGAATGAACAAGAGAATGACCGTTCTATTCCCACCCCATTCCTTCATACCAATCATGCCGTAAGGGTTTTGACTTTGATTTTAGCCAAATTTTGGCCCGATTCTGGACGGATTTTGAATTTTTGTCCATTAATTATCGAATTTGGCAAGTGATCCACTTATATTGCGCCTTTGATTTTAGACTCAGTAAATAGGACTTTTCAAATTGGGCAAATAGGACTTTATGTGAAGGGTGTGCGCGCTTTTGCCGGAGAAAACAATGACTTGTCTAGCTATTTTTTGTAAAGTGGCAAACCCGTAAACTTGGTATAGTAAAGGACGAAGTTCGAAACATGATACAGTAAGCTGGATTTTGAAAATTTACCCTAAAAAGTATTCAAAGAATAGATTCACACTTTACTTTTTCAATCTGTTTGTAAAGCTTCTTACACATCATACAGGTGAACATGAAGTTCCCAGGTGTTTCTGTATATGATTGTCTCTGCTTCTGGGTATCGTTCTCTTGCTTCATTTATTCTTATTTGCTGTCATACTATTTCATCTGATTTCATTTTTGCACAGGTTCTATGATAAATAATAATAAGACAGAGATGAAGAAGTTAATCTTTTTCAGATCACATTCATCAAGTGGTGCTACCAATAATCAAATTTCTCCATCGTCAACAGATAAACAAGTTTACTGGGACAAACCAACGCAAAGAGCGGGCGATTCTGAAGATCCTTGTCTATCATTCTCAGCAGGGTCTTTACGACTCTAGAATAGGGCCGAGAAACCTTAATGGTTCTCCATGCAGTGCTACTTATTATCCAAATAAGCAATGCGATCTACCTCTCCAAGTAACCAAGATAAATCTATCATTCGTTTATATACACGTGTCACACGCAATTCAACAGAGTTTCATATACGTAGAAATTGACAAAAGCAGGTATTCACCAAAAAATATAAACTGGTGTGACAAACAGAGACAACTCTGAGCCCTGTTTTCTTTTATGAGATATACGCTTTCACTAATTCAGTGTAGTCACAAACTAAACCTGTTCTGGGACATGTGATTTTCCCGAGATTTTGCTTTGCCATATCCTCAAGAGCCTGCAGAGAGAGAGAGAGAGGGAGTGATTAGCGTGTCCAATCGAAGTTCTGCAATATACATATTAAGATGAAATTGCTGACAAACCTTAGTGCTGTAAACATAGCCATTGGGCAAAACAAGAGGAGGATTCTGAGAATCCATGAGCTCTTTAGTTATGTAACAAACAAGTTTGGAGTGATGCTGCTTCGAATATGGAAGTGGCTGTGCTAATTTGCGGAATGCTTCCTGTGATAAAGGGTCCTCTTTCGTGCAATCATCTTCGTAACAGAAGCTAAGCCAAGTCAAGGCAAAATTGGAAAACATAGATGGACATCACTCACTCAAAAATGAATTTTTTTTTAAAAAAAGAGAAACAATTGAATTAGGAGTAGAAGAATTGGTCCGCCGAAATAAGAGAGCAATCTACAGAAGAAAAATTGTTAGTATGAGATTTTAGCAAGTTCAAAAAGCCCATGACTAATTGCAATGTAAGGATACGGGGTCTTCAGTGCGGATAACCCTGCTTGTAGATATATATTTAATAAAGGCTCAAGAGTCATGCCATACAATTTGCAGAATTCTTGTTTAAACTGGTCCACCAAATGATCCCATTGCTTTTCTTCAAACAATACCTGGAAGGTGGCAATCATGAGGGTCAACCTATTAGTTTAGTTGGTTAATATTGATAACATCAATCCAATCGTTTGGGTGAATACATTCAGTATCTCTACCTAGAAATGTTAGTTTCAGCTCATATCTTAACTAGACAACTCGCAGGAAATGGGAGATTGTATCGACGTTTCAAAAATATTTACATGAACAGTAAGAAAACAATAGGTTCTACGTTTCTTTTGGCTGATAAGATTACACAATTGTTAATGACATAGGGGCCACAGACCTAGAATTCACATAACATTGAGGTTGCTCCTTACTGGACCGATCCACCCTTCACAATCATGCAGTGTTGGTTCTAGCGCACACAAGCTTTTATGCAAGCAAATGGGGGCAATATCAAATTTTATTCTGGATAGGATAACACCCAAGAATTGGAAACTAATTATCAGACTATCTGCCCGTGCAGCTCAGACAACCCATAGAATCTTTAAATTTCAAGAGTTGGAGGTGGATAAAGGTCTTCACCTTGTATGTTGGACATTCTGTGTTACTTCTGAAAGCAAGGGTTGCCGTAACACGCTGCAATTCTTTCATATGGATAGCTCCCCATGGTGCCAGATATTTTCGAGAATATGATATAGCTCGCATATGATTTTCAGCTCTTACCAACTCAATGAATTCCTGAAGTCTCAACTGGAACTCAAATTTGCTCTGCAAAAGCAATCAGCAACAACAGGCTCACTAAAGATAAAATTCCAATAGTTACAGTCATTGGCTGACCAACTGCTAGCTACTGAAAAGCAAAAAGGCTATCACACGAGTTCATGTGAGTTTGAAAACGCCAAAGGGAAACAGCGCATAGAACATGTAGATGCAGGAACTTGAGAAAACAATACAATATGGAGAAGAATGATGGTAGAAAGATTCGTCCTCCAACTCATTTATATGTTTCAGATGATTTATATAAGTAATCTTGAGCTTGATTTGGCTTGAGCTCAGCTCGATGAAGTTCAAGTCGAGCTCAAGTCTAGCACTTTTCGACTCAACTCAACGTGATTAAACTCCAATTTATTAAGTTGAGCATTAGGCTGACCACAACTTCAATTTTGGACTTAGAAAACCTAAACTGCTTGGTGTGTGTTCTCTCCCTTTTTACCTCTTATTGAAATGGCAATTGCTTCAAACAACATTTAATCTCCCAAAATCCTCAATAATTGAGGCAATTAACTTTCATTTGAGTGTGCTACCCGTACGCCCCCAATATAATATACTCCATATTTTACCGTGTTTCTGATTTTCAGAGGTCCATGCCTACCTTAAAAATTTCTTGTGCACAATACTTGTGTATGCAATGACATTGGCATTGGAAGCAAACTATTAGATCACATCAGTACGTAGAAAAAGAGACATGTTAGCCAAGACGAGCAACCAATTCTAAAACTTATTCCAAATGTTTTAGAACCAGTCTCCTAATTGACTCTTCTTACGAATCCTTATCCATGTTGAAATGAATATGTGCACGTATTGCAAGATATTTTCAGCAACATAATATGAGATGTATGAAGAAAGCAAAAAGGCCTTTCAACTAAGGTTTTTTTTTTTTTTATAAGAAACAACAATTTCATTAAAAAAAAATGATGGATGGAAAAATACAGTAGAGGTTCACAATGGGAAGAGGTTTCCCATATGATATGACTCTATACAATCTTCGTAAAATCTATATGAATACAATGCTTAGATCCCTACATAAATCCGAAATAAAATTCAACTAAGGTTATAATCTGCTGTAAGAAAAGAAAGTTGAAGGATAAGATAGGTGGAACATAATTTACCTTTGACTTCTTTAGCCTGGATTTGTTGTCTGCACACCAGGCTAAAGCAGGGGCCACCTCCTTCTTTTGAAGAGCATCAATAACATTTTTTGCTTCAAGAAACACATCAATATCAACAAGATCCTGGTAAGAAGAACAAAGGTCATCCGGGTGCCCGCCTGTCATTTGAACTAGAACAACCGCATGCATGAGCAGTAACAGGACAAAGAGGTCCATTAAGAAAATAACTTAACAAACATCAAGCATTGCATCTGTCTTCCTAATTTGAAAAGCCTTAAACCAGTTCCTAAAGCCCAAATCTTCATTATGATGCTCAGACTTCTACTAAATTACTGAATTTTTGGATAATTTTGTAGCCAATGGGGGTGGGGAATCATCGCTAGTCTTCCTATAATCAAGGAAATGTGAGAAATGAATCCAGTAAAAAGATAAGCCGATAACTCTTTAGTGAGATAACCAAGTCATTTACTTAATTTGGAGGGAGAAAATAGCATACACCACTAACTAAATGATACGAAGAAATATAACCTGAATGTTGCAGCTCTCTGCAAGCTTTACAGCAGTGTCATAATACGACATCCGCAACATGTAATCAACAAGTATTCTCTTCAACCGGGTGTTATTCCACTCTGACAAATTGTCCAGCTCTGCAGATTCCAAATGTTCCAGCCTACTTCGGCATCTCTGAGCTTGCAAGTGCTCCGTTTGATTTCCTTCTTCCAACTGATTCATCAACCAGTAAACGGAGAAGATGTCATATTAGCCAAATGAGTTAAAATGACTCAAGTATACATCAAGATTATGATATCTAAATCAAGAAAACTCGAATACTAAACCACCCACCCCCAACACCAGAAGATTCAGTCAGACCAATCCAAACAATAAATCAAAGATTAAAATCTTCAAACTTCTCAATTGAAATTCATTTTTATTAGACAACATCGTTCTTAACATCCTTATAGCTGACGATTCCTCTTTTGATTGTTTTAATTTTCTTAAATCTCTTCATCTCAACATCCCAGGATTCCTTCTAGTGAGATATCATTCTATAAAAATCTCACTCACTGAAACCTAATAAAAATATCGTAAATCTCAATTATTGTGCCAAAGGGGAACAATTAAATTAAAATTTTAAAAAAAAATCACGGAATATTAGTTCTGCAAAGATATGAATGATATACTTTTCTTTTGAGGCCCTGCAATCGGCAGACAAGAGAATTGAGTTGGTGAACAGCGTCGTCTCGAGACAGGTTCGAATCAGCGGCGTCTGAGACACCGTTAATGACGGCGGAAACCTCTTTCTCGACGGTGCGGTGGTTGGAGCGGATCGTCTTTTTGTAATGCTCGAAGGGCACGCGGAGAAACTGATGTTCCAGTTTAAGAGACTCTGTTAGTTTCCCATAACTCGACGGCGGAGCGGGTGCGGCGGCGACGGCGACGGCTGCGGCGGCAGAGCTGCCGTTGGGGAGTTGTGTATCCACCTCCATTGGTGACGACGACATTGTTTTTCTTTTTTGTTTTCTTTTTCTTAGTTTTATTTTCTGGCCCTTTGCTTAACCAACAACAGATCAAGTAAAGTACAGAGCAGCTTATTCCCATTCCCATATCGGTAAAACATCATATTAAACGGTGTCGTTTGACGCGAAAAATGTACAACTCTGCCTTTTTTGTCCAATATCACATGATTTTTAAATTTTAACAATTATAGCATATATTTATTTTTCTTATCAAAGAAATATTCATATTATCATTTTTCTTTCAAAATCATCCCAGTCCAATTTATTGGCCAAAAGAATTTTACAGCGAACATAAATCTAGAATTTTTGCAGTAAAAAGATAATTAATTCAAAACAATGTGATGTAAATTATAGTAGTTCGAATGTGGGATGATACTTCTACGTCTACTCTACTATCTTTTTATAGAGAAAATTCACGAACTTAACTTTGTATTACACACAATTTTATAAATTTAGTATTACAGCACCAATGTCTCAGTTTGTTGCTAACAACTCTAGTCGGACATACTCTAATAAGTCTATCTAAAGCTATAGTTCTTCTTCAAAACTCTAATCTTGTCAAGATCCAACCAAGACACCTCATTACCTTACAAAAAAAAAATAAAAAAAAATGGAAGTTTGGTAACGGTTTCTTGAACTTGAAGCAAGCCGTTAAACATGAAGTTCTTTTGTAAAGATGGGCTACTTTAAAAGGACGCTTGAGAGTGAGAAAGCTCTTGACAATGCAATTGGTATTATTTCAAATCATTTGGTCATTGATATATTCTCAATCTTCAAGCCCTTCTATTGAGAGATGGGAATTCTATCTGTTGGTGATTGACATAATATGTTAATAAGGACCGGTCCGACTCTACCAAACCCAAGTGAAGCTCAAGCCCTAAAAAGCCCTAATAATATAAGGACCTTTAAAATCTAGGCATATCGCTAGCCTTGAAGGGTTAGACCTTATAAGTTCATTACGTTTGTGTCTTTTGGGACATCCTCACTTCTAGGGCAAAAACTTATATGCCCCGTTGCATGGATCTTTTTATATGCAACTGATAGGATAATTCTACCCGGTTCAAAATGTATTACTTTTCTGTCAAAAAATATCACTTGATTGGTAAAAAAATATTACTTATTTTAATAAATTTATGAATGAAAGTATAACTTTGGATTGATACTTTTATTAAAAATAATAATACTTTTAGCAAATTAAGTAATACTTTTTCGTCACCTTATTGAGCGGACCTAAAAAAATCTCTAAATAAAAAAATATAAAAAATTTGAAGTCCATTCAAGTATATCATTTTTATAGCAGTTGATACAATTTCGCAAAAAAAATAATACTTTTTTTTAGAAAAACTAATACCTTTTTAAAAATTGGATTTGAGTCAACCCGTTGCACATAAGAAGATCCATGCATCAGGGGGCACATAAGTGTTACTCCACTTCTAGTCATTGCAGTTAGAAAAAAGAGAAATATTTTTTCTATGAGTAATAATTTATTAAATTTTAATGAGCCATTTTTTCAGGGTATAATCGTAAACAAAGAAACACAAACTTCTTTTTCATACAATGAATTATAACAGGTTGTGGTTGATTCAACATCTAGATTATTGGAGTGATCGAGTTATTAGTCTAGCATTTATAGTTTTAACCAAATAGATTCAACTGAATATATCTAAACCATAACATATTTAGTTACATAAAAATTGGTGTTAAGTTGAAACCCTAAGGGTGTGTTTGCTATGAGCTGAGCCAACCAAAAATGGTTGACTCAGCCTGAGTGTGTTTGGTGAGAATTTGGTTGAGCCAACCTCCCTCAACCACTATCTCTCTCATCAATCAACATCATCTTACACACATCAAATCACATATTTCATTTAATAAAATAAATTATATATATATATATATATTTTAAAATAAAATTATTTAATTACACTTTTATAATATATATTATTTATTTAATAAAATAT
>JAUEKW010000009.1:1153944-1168165 GCA_032274785.1 Ajuga reptans
TTTCTATCCTATCCTATGAAGTTATCTCACTAGTTTAGATAATTAACTTATCTCTATTTATCAAAGTAAACGGAGCCCTAATGGAATTATATTTTGCAAATAATGATTCCAATAGTTGGGGAAATTGTTCTCAAACTTGTGCGGAAAAGATGATCTTTTCATAAACCCTCCTCGTCCCATAATAAGAGTCTTGTATCAGAAATTTTCGATTCTTGTGTCTCAACATAAGGTTGTTTGAATCTTGTCAAGAGGTTTGTCTCAATCTCAAAGCCCTTTAACCCTCAATGATCCACATGTCGTTTTCACCACAGACAAAACCAAGGAGGGCCCCCTTTCAGCTCTCTCATTTCCAATCATTCAAGACTACTAGTTGGGAAAAATATCTACATGTTTTTTTCTTACCAATGGGATCTACCTCCAACTTAAAATTGCAAAGGTTAAACACTAGATTTCTCGACATATGTCTAAATTTTATTTTGTATCTGTATTATGAGTTACATTGCAAGATTACTCTTGGAAAATATCTATTGTGACCCTTTTCAATTAGAGATAGCAATGGGGCAGAGCAGGGCGGGTACCCGTCCTGTCACAGGTCACAGGATGGGGAGTCTGAAACACCTCGAGTCAGGGCAAGTCAATGCGTGCCAGGTCAAAATTGTCGTCCCTATTAACAGTCTTGCTTTAACTATGGCTCCTTTCATGAGAGAGAGGGGGGACTAAACAGGAGCAGGAGGGGTCCACTGGAGAGAGAGAGAGAGAGAGAGAGATCTTAACACACACAAGCAACACAAGTTCAAGATTAATGTACAACAGTACAAGCAACAAAGTCCAAGATTAATGTTGCTCGAAACTCGAACACAGACCTAGTATCATATCAAACCAGAGGCTCATTTTGTAAATCGAACTTGAGACAATCAAATATTTATTGCCTATACAAATGAATGAATCGAGGACGAATGATGCTATATACACACTGTGCAGAAGGGATGTCCATTTAGACAACGCAAGTGCTCTTCTATTTTCTACTAGATGTTTGCCCTACAGACTTCAGTTTTTGAACGTAAAACTAATGGTACATCAAAACTTTCAAACAACCTATCATCGTCTACCCTACACCAGGTGCATTGCACCTTGTGTATTTTTCACCACAACCTCAAACACGCCCACGTGAATGTGTGTGAAATATATGGTGAAAAATACACCAAAAAACCCAAGAAAATATTGCAGAGAACCGTAAAAGATGATAAGAGGATTCCAAAAGTGGTTACCAGGTTTGAGCAAATGTCATATCCAGCAATTCCAGCTACTGTATGTTTTTCCTGTCATCATAATCAAGCACATTGTTCAGCCCAGTGCAGAATAAAACGTCATATGACCCATTTTATGCATTAGCCATCTCACGGAATACGGGCTTTTCTCAGGAGCTGGTTATTGAGCTGAAGCATGTTATGAGGTATCACGTGCAGTTGGGAAGCTAAGTCCATCTTTGATATGACTGATCGATGTGGGCCAAAGCCATTTTAGCATATCTGGACCTAAAACCTGATCAAATAATGTATTCATAATTAAAGTTTATATTCATACTTAGTGATTATAACGTAATAAACACAAGCAAGGCCCAATGCACATGCCACAAATCGTTATTTAAAAAGAAAAGGAAAAAAAGAAAAAAGGAGTTGTAATATATTTGGTGTGAAATTTGAATGTTATCTAAACAAACCATACAGACTTTGAGAGAGAGGGAGGGGAATACCAGAGTAATATTCTTGTAAGAACCGACGTCATAAGGATGGTGATAGCTCAACCCAGATTTCCTCGCCAGCCAAGCAGCTCGTTTTGCCTCGTGGTACTAAGAGATGAATCAACATCAAATCATAAATTACCACTTGAAAGATACAAATGAACTGGATCCAACAACTGGACAAGATCCTTACCTCTATAGTTGTCATATTATGTGACGTGAGATATATATGCCAGATTAAGAGAGTACCAAGCATCAAACTTAAACCTACGCTCAATAATCCACAACCAACCTGGAGATTATAACTTTATTCAGATAGTTTCGAGAAAAAAATGCAATTCAGATGGGACAAAATTGCTGCTGAGTACAGCGCTGAAAAGGAAGCGTCATATATTTTAGTAATATAAAGCTAAAAGGGATTATTAGCAACTCACATAAAAGATTTTGGGACGTTGACTGCCAATTGAATCCCAGTCAATTATGGAGCTAATTGTGACAATCTGAGGATGCGAAAATTAAAATAGAAGCATATAAAACATTCAGTGATATACATAGAAATGCAAATTTAAGCATACCGCAGAATAAGTGCTAGAAACAGTTGCGTAGAACACCAAAAGAAGAAATGACTTGTAGTTTCTATGGCCCACACAGTTATTAACCCAGGCACAGTGATGATCCTGCACCATTTTTTACACGGAAAGTAATTTTAGTATCATTAATGAGAAGTAGAATTCTAAGACTTTGAAATTATATGTGTGAAATTGATCTTCACACATCCAAAGGCACCCACCATCCTCAGAACACACCTTCTGCAGACACGGCAATGATGAGCCCTAGGTGGCTTGTGTACGGAACACTTGTCACATTTTCTCATATGCTCGCCCTGAAATCCATGAATGCAAAATTAAATTATTTAAATCAGCTCTACATCCATCAAAGAAGTGATATTGCATACTCGCACATTGAAATGATTTCTTTCAAATGTAAATCGAGAAAATGTCTATGATAATGAATTATTACATGTTTCACCAGCGGAGCATAACACATTCATGTTCGGAAATCAAAGATAATAACGTAAGGGAAGTAGACACAAATACAAGAACGTCACAGAATTCATCAGATGTTATCAGCCTATAGTTTCACTTCAAGATAAATATGAATCAACTCCGTCTCTTCTTGTGATTTACAAGCAACACACTATAAGTAATACATTTTAAACATGTGACTGTTCTTAAGAAGTTTAGCAGGAGATATCATAACTTTACTTTTGAAGAGATAGAGATTATTTGAAGATATTTAAGGACTAAAACTGTAAATTGTTAAAGGATGGTGTTTATGCAATCGTTGAACTTATTTAAATCTTTAGGACTTCCTAAGTTCAGCAATATGGTTATAGCGAAAAGAGAGTATGATAGTAACAAATGATCGACCTCGGCAGCAGGGAGGCTCAGCATCAATGACACATTATTAGCCGGACAATTCAATTAGAAATGAACTGAGCTCAAAAACTATATTAGCTAAATAGATAATTATCTCTGAACACACTCACAGCCTAATGTCATCATTTTAATGTATTGCCTCAGTTTAATTTAATGAATTCCCCAAGCATTATAGAATATGGTATAAACATAAAATCCGAAATTTCGATTGCCATTTTATCGACGCAACTGCAAGAGCAACTCCCTGAATTCATGTAATAGACCACTCAATATCACAAAGAAGATAAGAAATTGCATTCGCATTACTACAATCTCAAATTCCCAAGCAAATTCATCAAGAGAAGCTTAATCACTAAAACCCTAAAAAAATCTCAATATGAAGTAATTATTTGATCCTAACACATAATCATCTAACAAATTATAAAATTAAAAAGGCCTTATCTGGATCCAATTTTTTCAGGAAAAAAAAAATATTCCTAGCTGGCTATAAAATGCTAGATCCCAAAAAAAAAAAAAAAAAAAAACTCACATTTCTCTTCATTTCTTGATCTGAGCCATGATTGTCTTCAACATCAGGAAAATAACCAGATGGCACGCCTCCAGGATCCGCAAGAACACACACTAGAAAAGAAAAAACACACAGAGAAGCAAACAAGCTGAAGATCAAAGAGTTTAGCAGGCCCGCTGAGCTCTGTAATCCAATCCAATCTTCAATGAATACAAATATTGTCGCGTAATAAATGAATCCCAATAAAAGGAACACTGATACAACAGGAACTGATAGAAATCTTTCGAGCTTCATTTTGGGTATCTTTTTCCAATAATCATGAGAAATTCCTCTACTCTCTGATTGTATAGAATAGAACTGAGATAGACTGATGATTTTTTCCCCCTTTTTTCTTGTTGGTTTAATTCAATTTTTCCTATTTTCAATTTGGGCCAGAGGTCAAATTTAAAAAGCCCAGTTAAGAGTATCTACCATAACCCAATCCACCCAACTTTCTTTTTTAGGAAACCGGCCCAGTCCGGCAGTCGCTAGACGGTAAACTGTAGCCTAACAATTAGTCGGGCTTAGACAGGGCATACCGCATATATGTTCAGAAATCCAACTAATCAGAGTATAAATGTCGTTAGGTAGAGAATAATAAAAAATATAGGTTGTTAATATGAACATAGCGATAGCGCTTAGACAATGATTAATCGAAGCTTTTTTTTTTTTTTGAGAAAGAATTAATCTAGTCTTGAATTTTTGCAACAGAAAAGTCGCCAACAAATATTTTCTCAGATTAGGAATATTTTAGGTTAACATAAATAAATTATTTAATATTTCGCACCCCCCACCCACCCCAACCCCCTTCTCTCTCTCTCTCCCTCTCTGATCTCTCTCGCACGCATTCCACATTTTGATCTCAGTGCATTTATTACTTCTTTCTAAACCCAAGGGTGGTTGTTAATCGGGACGATATACGTATCTAGACAGCTGCTCTATGGGTTGCTCTTCGTCAGTTCCAGGTGAATTTCAACATTTAGGGTTTTCAATCCTTTTTATGTTTTGTTATTGAATTATTGATCCCAAAACCTAAATTCGTGCGTTTATGCGTGATCATTTTATTAAATATTTTTCTATGACATGCTAAAATTGATGTTCGATCTCCCTGTGTTCGTCCACGTTGTTGGTCCCTTGACTTGAGCTGTTTGAGCTGATTTTGCCCCTGTGAGCTTGGGAAATATCGTTTGGTCGTCTATTTGATCGGCGGTTTGATCAGCATATCTCAAGTTTATTTGTTGCATTTTGTATTGTTCAGATAAAAATGCTGGGCGAGTGGGTGGTATCAATCCGGACAACAATGGCGTTAATGACCCAAAAAACCTTCGTGTTAAGGTAAATATTTTGCCCGCATGACTGCAAGGTTATGCTAGATTCTCGGAATGGCATGTTCAATTGCTAATGATGGGGGAAGTTATGCAGTTGATTTTAATTATTGCCGTTGGTAATGTCGTGATATTTCTCGGAAAAATTGAAGATAGTGACAGGTTGGCAAGGATGTATTTATATCGAAAGAAGCATCATAGAAATTTGTTTCAGATGGGAGTTAAATTTAAATGTTGAGAGAATTTACACCGGGAATTGATCGAAATAGCTTTGTCTGGTAGAAGTGGTTTCAGTATTTATTATTTTGATTAGATATCATAATTGTGAGTGAAACCCTAATTCTTGGACCTAAACTAATCCATGTAGTTTATTAGGTTCTGGCGTAGTTTGAATTTAATGATGTTTTGCTTGGAAACTGATTAGTACGATGGGCATTGATGTTTCAGTTTGACAAGGAATACAACTTGAGGCTTTGTCTATAGTGTCTTCATTGTATGCTATTCATGAAGGGATTATGGGGATGACATCGAGAATTATAAACTAGATAGTAGTGTTTGTTTAAATAGTTAATGTGACCTTTTGCTTTGCTGATTCATCTAAGGCCCTGATGTTGGAAATTAAAGTTTAATAGGTTTGAATTCAAACAATATCTTCTTTCTGTGTAGGGGGTCGTCTCAGGAATCCTCTTGGATTTATTTCTTACCTGAACTAGCAGTTGTATATCTCTCTTGCTTGCCTTTTGTATCTACTTAGCGTGATTATGTTTGCAACAAATCAGGCTTCTTTTAGCATAATAAGCCTTTCCAGCTGGCTTCCTTTTGAAGACAATGCCATAATTTGAACCCTTGCAATGATGTCCGCAGGACTGTGAAGAGCAAAAGCAAAAAAAAAAAAAGAGTATTTGATTTATGGCACTAATTTTCTTCAAATGCTCTTTGCAGCTAGTACTATTAGGTGATTCTGGCGTTGGGAAGAGTTGCATTGTGCTTCGGTTTGTTCGTGGTCAGTTTGATCCAACGTCCAAGGTAATGGAAAATTAACAATTTCAAAGTTTGATGATATCAGATTTCGCAATAAGTTTATTCATACTTCCATTTTTCTTGTGATTTTAGGTTACTGTTGGAGCATCTTTCTTGTCTCAGACAATAGCCTTACAGGATTCTACTACAGTGAAATTTGAAATATGGGACACAGCAGGCCAAGAAAGGTATTTAGGTGAAATATCACTTGCCAAACTTGTTTTCTAGCTCTATTCATTATATTTGACCTTTGAAGAATATCCTGGTTTTGGGTTTTCAAAGATTGAGCATCCTCTTGCCTTTACCAGGTATGCAGCTCTGGCACCCCTGTATTATCGAGGTGCTGCGGTTGCGGTGGTTGTCTATGATATAACCAGTCCGGAATCCTTTACTAAGGCACAATACTGGGTCAAGGTACATTTTAATTGTGTACTATGCAGTACTATGAAATGATTATTTATAAGGAACTCGTAATGAGCTGTGGCATAAAAAAAAGGACATCTCATACCCATGGAATACAAATGCACCGTGTGCTTAATCTTTTTGTATTCCCGGCATCCATTGCTAGTGCCTGATGTTACTTTTTAAAAATAAAAAAAAAACTTTAGATGTATGTTTGTATCTGGTTGCTTCTTTACTGGAAAACCATTTCTTTTGATTAGCTTGCTTATCTTACGTTCCTAGGAATTACAAAAGCATGGGAGTCCTGACATAGTCATGGCTTTGGTTGGTAACAAAGCTGATCTCGGTGAAAAACGAGAAGTACAAGTTCAGGTGAGCAGATTATTTCTGCATTATTTTCCCCTGCAATGGTACTTTTTTTTGTCTGTGTGCTTAAGTGACTGCCTTCCTCATTTCTGAAGGATGGAATTGACTATGCCGAAAAGAACGGTATGTTCTTCATTGAGACTTCTGCAAAGACAGCTGACAACATAAACCAGCTCTTTGAGGTGCATCTCTCTCTGCCTAGTTTTGTTTTTTCTTTTATTTTTCTATGTAAATCCGTGGCCTGAAGCTCACTATAAAATTTGGTAAACACTGAAATCTAGTCGTCGAAACATTCTGCTTGCTTTTTCCTATCTTACTGATGCTTGTAAATAGCGTAGTTGTAATTATTTTCCTTTGTAAAATCTAAATGGTCTAAGACTTTTGTCTTGAGAGATACAGAGAACATTCCAATGTTATAGCAATAGCAACCCTACAATAATTGATTCATTTAGTATAAATGGAATGAATTTTAGCTTACGCCTCTCCTGTTGCATCCACTTTGTACGTATAAGATGAGTAAAACAGTAAGATAAATATATGATGTTCCAGTGTTTTTTACTACACAACTATTTTTGCTTCGAGTGTTATTCCATTTCACTTCCACTTTTGCAAAGTGGGCATAAGACAGTTAATTGCATTACAAACTTGCTCCAATGAATACGCTCCCTTTCCTTTCATTTCTCACCTCATTTTGAATTTGGTTGACCCGTAACTGCTGCCTGCCCTATGAGCTGTCATTGAGAATGTAATAGATCATTCGAAGTCTATGCCCATAAGGCCCTTCATATTCCTTGTGTTTCTCGTTTGTTAGCTCCTCATGTAGAAGAAAATTAGGACTTTTACCTTTTTGTCAAATGTAAAATCTTATCAATTTGTACATACTGCAAGCGAATATGCTCTGACTTTGTGATTTCTGGGTGGCCAGGAAATTGCCAAGAGACTACCGCGTCCACCTCCTTCCTAAGTGTTGGAACATCAAAACACATTTATCTGTACTGCAGGTAGCTCCATCTAAATGTATATTCTAATGGTTTCATTTTAGTTGTTGTATACTTGGTCCTGTTAAGAAAGCCACTGATCAGACTGCAACTCCACACGAACTCTTAGCATCCATCATTGTATTGTATAATGGCACACTTCTAAATGTGTTGTTCGTAAACTTTCTGAACAGCGTCTGCTGTTACATTGGACGTTAAGCTGTCATGCCCTCTACGTGTTTGTTTAATTGAACACAACCGTGTCTCGGTTTTTTGTGCATCTGGTGAAGTTTCCAAATTAGGGTGTGTAATGTGCAGAGTGGGTGGTTGTATTTTGAATGCACTCCATTGATGTTGAAACAATCGTGTAATCGGAATTTGCGAACATCCTACGATCATTGAGATGTGCAGCATTTGTTAAAACGTTATGGATATCCTTGTAAATCTTTCGAATTAGGGGGCTACTTAGTGTGAATGCGTGTGTTTTTTTTTTTCCACTTCCAAGTAAAGAACTACATAAATTTATTTTTGAAAGGCTACATAAATTTACCTGTTTCTCATTGTCAGATAATCGAATTCTTCGTTGTGGATAAGAGTGAAAAGAATTAAAAAAAAAGATATATAAATTATCATATATTTTGATGGTGAAATTGTTTTTAAAGTATGATCTTTTAACGGTGTTTGGTTGCCACACATGAGATTTTATCTAATTGTTACTCCCTCCGTCCCAATTATATAGGCAAGTATTTATTTTTTGGATGTTTCTATTATGTAGTTCAGTTTCTATATAGAGCATTATTTATTTAGCTCATTTACTAATATACAACTGTTTATTTAACAATTAAATAGTATATTACTATATTGAGTAGTATAATACTCATTAGGAATATGTTTTTGTATTTTCTAATTACTTTTCTTAATTCTTGTGAAAAAGTTAACAAATCTATATAATTGAGACGGAGGGAGTATAAGAAATTGATTTTAAATAAAATGCCGAATTGTTTAGTTTGTTTTCATCAAAATAAAAGAAATATTTCTTGAATCACTTTAGTTTCTGATAAAGAGAAAAAATAATCTCTAGGAGATATTTATATTTTCTTTTGTACAAAACATTAGATAAAATTAACTAAAATAGAAATATTTGTAAATTTTGATGAGAGAGGAAAAAGATGCGGTCAGCCATCATGTCTTCTTCATCACTGCCTATCCCCCTTTCCTCATCCACCGTTGCACAAACTCACCACCACAAATACTCCGCCTCCATAATCTCAACCGCCGCCTCTCCGCCGCAGCTCAGCCAACAACAACCATGCAGCACTTCCCACAATATCGATCAAAAGTCACCTTCCAAAGCCAAGACTATCCGGTTCCGTCTGAGCCAGCTGTGCAGAGAAGGCCAGCTCAACCTTGCGCGCCAACTGTTCGACGAAATCCCGCAACCAACTACTGTTCTGTGGAACACTCTTATCATTGGGTACATTTGCAACAACATGCCCCATGAAGCTATATCTTTGTATTCACGCTTCTTCTATGCCATTAACTCCTCATATGATCGAAAATGTGATGCTTATACGTATTCTTCTGTTCTGAAAGCTTCTGCAGATACTAAACAGCTTTTAATTGGAAAAGCTGTCCACTGCCATATTTTACGTTCCAATTTGTATCCCAGTAGGATTGTTTACAATAGTTTGCTGAATATGTATACGACTTGTGTTTTGAGCTCGGAATATGATTTGGTGAAGAGGGTGTTTACGGCTATGCGTAAAAGAAACGTGGTTTCTTGGAACATTATGATCGCTTGGTTCGCCAAGACGGGTAGATATTTGGAGGCAGTCGGGCATTTGGCGATGATGATGAAATCTGGCTTTACACCTAGTGCTGTTAGTTTTGTAAATGTTTTTCCAGCTGTTTCTGGTTTTGGTGATATTGATATTGCTAATATGGTCTATGGGATGGTTACAAAATTGGGCGATGACTATGTTAATGATTTATTTGTTGTGAGTTCTGCCATTACCATGTACGCAGAACTTGGCTGCCTTGATTCTGCTAGGAAGATTTTTGACAGTTGCTTGGATAAGAATGCACATGTTTGGAACACCATGATCGGCGGTTATATTCAAAATAATCGTCCTATCTCTGCATTTGAACTATTCAATATGGCGTTGGAAGCACAGGATGGTGGTAATATAGATGATGTGACATTTCTTTCAGCACTAACTGCAGCTTCAGAGTTACAGCAGTTGGACTGTGCGCGACAGCTACATTCGTATTTAATCAAGAAATCCTTGGTTTCTTCTGTTATTCTGCTCAATGCTGTTATAGTTTTGTATTCAAGATGCAACTCCATTGGTGATTCATTCAAAGTCTTCAGTGAAATGCAGGAAAGAGATGTCGTGTCTTGGAATACTATGATCTGTGCTCTTGTACAGAATGGATTTGATGATGAAGGGTTAATGCTTGTGTACGAGATGCAAAAGCTGGGTTTTTCAATTGACGATGTGACAATTACTGCTATACTTTCTGCAGCATCAAATCTTAGAAATCGGGAAATTGGTAAACAGACTCATGGTTATCTGATCAGGCATGGCATTCAGTTCAATGGGATGGAGAGTTATCTTATAGACATGTATGCTAAATCAGGTTTAATTCAAGCTGCAGAGACAATTTTCAACAGGAGTTGCAAAGGTAGCAATGATCTGGCTGTGTGGAATTCTATAATTTCTGCACACACCCAAAATGGATTGATCGAAGAATCTTTGAGGGTATTTCAGCAGATGGTGGAGGTAAATGTCATGCCCAATGCTGTGACCTTAGCTTCGGTTCTTCCAGCATGCAGTCAGTTGGGAAGCATTGCGATAGGGAAGCAACTCCATGCTTTTGCCACTCGCAATTTCTTGGACGAAAATATCTTTGTGACCTCTGCTCTGGTGGATATGTACTCAAAATCGGGTGCACTTGTTTATGCTGAAAGATTTTTTGTGAAGTCAGCTGATAAAAATTCGGTCACTTACACGAATATGATACTGGGATACGGCCAACATGGAAAGGGTCAGAAAGCCCTTGAGTTATTCCACACTATGAAAGAATGTGGTATCAAGCCTGACGCTATCACCATTATAGCAGTATTATCTGCTTGCAGTTACACTGGTTTAATCAATGAAGGTCTTGAGATATTCGAGTCCATGGAGAGTGAATATGGGATAAAGCCCTCAACAGAGCACTACGCTTGTGTTGTGGACATGTTTGGAAGAGTTGGGAGGGTGCTTGAAGCGTATGAGTTCACCCGGAAATTGGGTAAAGAAGGTAATGCATTGGGAATCTGGGGATCACTCCTCTCTGCCTGCAGAATCCATCAAGAATTTGAGTTGGGAAAAGTTGTTGCAGATAAGTTGCTTGAAATAGACGGGGGAGATAGGGTTACGGGTTATCATGTTCTTCTTTCTAATATTCATGCAGAAGAGGGAAACTGGGAATATGTGAAGACGGTGAGAAAAGCAATGGGAGAGAGAGGTCTGATGAAGGAGGTTGGTTGCAGTTGGATCGATATTTCTGGTAATGCTAATTGTTTCGTGTCTAGGGACAAAAAACATCCCAAGTGTTCTGAGATATATCAAGTGTTGAAGCGTTTGTCTGCCAACTTGAAAGATGCTGGTTATATGCCCCCTGTTCTGTCTAGTGAATTCTAAATTTTTGGGTGGAACATGGAAGAAAGAATTTTTCCCTGGATTTTTTCATATTACCAGATGGAGTCAGCTAGTCGGAGAAGGATAGTCAGTTGATCATTCTCCCTTTATTTGTTTACAGGTAAGGTATTTCATTTTCATACTTGTTTCACTTTCACTCATAACTTGATCCTTCACCATGATCATTATCTCTATGCATTTATATGCATGTCTGCCTTTTTTTATTTATTTCTCTTTTCTATTTTTCTTGCTACTTGATTTAGGAGCTTAAGACATGATGATGATAATTTGGTTTTAGGAATTGTGGCCTCGTTTTGTATTCCTAAAAATATTTAAATCTTAAATGATGCGTGTAGAAAATTTGGAAATTGGTCGTTTATTAGAGGGGCACCAAGAAAAGAGCCAGAGTGAGGAAATAGGGGAGAAAGTATATAATTTCGTTTCGACTCCTAAAAGCATTTATCTGATCATTCTGGGTTGGGAGCTTGTTAGTACAAGAATTCTTATGAATTTATTTTCAGTTTTCATCCTGGATTACTTGATATTTATATTTGGCAGTATATTTCTCCAAGCAACTTCATCACTTCCTACACATATGTCTGTATGTATATGTAGATGAGCACTCTTTCCTACTCACACACCTCTTTTTCTCTCATCAGACTCGACTCAGTGGTGGGAAGATGATACCAACAATCTTAGCCACCAGGGGAAAATTGCAAGTCGGTCTTGTGGATGCTACATGCATCTGGTGAAGGAACTCATTTATATCCCTAACAATGATGAGCTCCGTGGCCAACAACTCTAGATCTTATCATCAGCCAGCCGTTTATCTCGGACTCCCCCTCATCGAAGACAAAAGCCGACGATAGATAACGCTTTCAGCAGAGGATCAGATATTAAGATCTTGATCCTGACAATGATCCAACAGATGATTGGTTGGTAAGGTTTTTACTAACTGGTCTTCAGTTTTTGTTTTATTACACATAATTCATGAAATCACATTATCACTCAGAGGAAAACTAATGCTTTCAGCACAGGACATTAATCTTAATCTTAATACTATCAGTTGGAACTTTTCTGACAAAAGACATGCTATAATTCTCTATGATTATTAAAACATGGAATAAGAAATTCTTGAAATAACTGGAATAATTTATTTTTATTTTTATGTATTCAAAGTCGTCAGATTAATTTTTCTCAATATTGTATCATGTCCAATAATACATAGGAGCATGAGTCTCCCCTAAGAAAGGTGCCCTGTCCCAAAATCTTTGGCCTTTCTAACTTTAGCACAAACTCTTGCTTTGTCATAAACTTTGCCAGGTTGACAAAAATACCCCTTCTTAGGGGCACAATGAATATCTTGTGAACAAACACACAGCCCTTCTAAGGCACATCCCTCCTTCTCTATGCTCAATCCATCTTTCAACCCTAGAATTTGATCGGTCCAATCACTCGAAAACAACCCCAACGGATCGTACTTTTGCTTAACCTTTAAGAACTCATCCGCAGCTTTGTACTTGTCAATTGCCCCGATAAAAGCCACATTCCGGTTCTTCCCCCAATGTGGCAACGCATTGTACTTGAACACCGCAATCTGTTCTATTTCTTCCAAAACATCTTCAAAAAGCCTCGGGTTTAACGGGTCCTTGCTTCTATAGTAAGTTATGTCAAAGTCAAGCGCGTCTTCCTGTTTCCCTAAGTACGCGCTCGACTTTGTAACATACCTCATGAGAATCCCGTTGTACAGATCCAAGACGCAGAGGGACTTAGGCACCAAGTCAACGAGGCTCTGTACGTCGTTGATGAAATCCTTGACTTTGGTCAAGGCAACACTGAATGTGGTCTGATGAAAGAAGATGCCCTTAACGCGCGAATCCCATGGGCACGCTGTAATCATCGCGTCATCTAGGCTGTCGAGGCATGATCCTGACGATTGGATCCGGTTCTGGTATCCCACTACTGGGTAGCCTGTGAATAGAATACCTGTGTAGGAATCATCTTTAGTTAAACTACTATCTACTATCTGCTATGTACTAATTGTATGCAAGTTAATTGATTAAAGTAACTTATAGTTAAAGTCAATCTTACCATTATTTGTTAGTCCATAACCAATAGTTTTCAAGAAAGATGTTGTGGTCTTCCCATTTATGCATTTTCCATCTGCGTCGCCAAGTGATTCTTGTGTCTCCTCTGCAACAAATTATATGTGATATTCCAAAGCTGATGAGAACTTATATTTCAAATCATGTTCCATCTCGTATTCCGTAATCCCACTACATGTCACGTGCATAGAGTAACATCACTAATATATACATAGCAAGTAGTGGAGGTGATGGAACATCATGCGGAATAGAAGATCTTAACTGAGAAAAAGAGTTATGTTTGAGTAATGTACTTCCTCGTACCAAGACAAGAGTCATATTTGATAAATGTACAACTTTTTATTTCTGTCAATTTGATGGAGGTACAACATTATATATTTTTACTCATACTACTTATTTTATTTGTTTATTTGACTTATTTAACTACTTGTAACTTATTATAAAATTAAAGTTTTTTAAAATTTACATTTTTTTTTTTGGGATTTTATCGGTCAAGGACCCGAAAGATAGGTCAACTATCAATCCAGGTCCCGAAAGAGAATTTCTATCAATCTAGGGCCTAAAAGATATGAAACTATCAATGGAAGACCCATAAATCTAAAACCATTCTAGGGCC
>JAUEKW010000009.1:1172088-1182718 GCA_032274785.1 Ajuga reptans
ATAGAATAGCATCCTTAAAATTTTCAAAGGACTTTGGAAGAGAACTCAGTAGGATGAGAGCTTTATCCTCATCATCCGTTTTCCCATCAATATTTTCTTGTTATCTAGAATTTTATGATATTCATCAAATTGATCCACAAGAGTCTTTTCATCAAACATCTTGAATGCAAACAACCGTAGATCTGCTCAAGCATCTGATAGAGGCGATTTGCCATAGATTTCACCATGTAAATCTGCTCAAGCTTATCCCAAATCCCTTTAGCAGTCGATTCCTTAGAGACTTCTCTGAGAACTTTATCTCCTAGACTGAGAATAATGGTACTATGTGCCTTTTCCAAGATCTGCTGCTTATCTTCAGTCTTCATTGTAGCAGGAAATTTGCCTTCTCCATCCAGAGCCTGAATCAACCCCTGCTGCACAAGAAGAGCACGCATCTTTATTCTCCATAAACCGAAGTCCCCTTTTCCAGAGAATCTCTCTATATCAAAACGAGTGGATGCCATGGATCTTCCCACAGACGGCGCCACTTGTTACGTTTTTCAGGTCTTCCATTCCACCCGATCAGAATACAGATGCACAAACATACGAAATATAAACAACACCAACACACAATTTACGTGGTTCAAATCAAGACTTGATCCTACATCCACGGAACCAAAAACACCAAGATGTTTATTATACTTTCCAGAGATTGATTACAAAGAGATATACAACAACTTAACATAACTCGTTGAATGAACTAACAACACTCAATAACAAGTTCACACACAAGCTGTCTCTCCTCTATTCTCTCTCTATCTGAGCACTCTCTTGAATTTCTTCTGTTGCGAACTCGGGCTTCTTCAGAACAGTGTCACTAGCTGGAGAAAACGGAATCAGATATATTAGAGAAGAGATCTGGAAGCTTCTTCTGTTTTAACTACTTGTAAGAGCAGTTAATGCTCTCATGCATTCCTCTGCCAAAAAACCCCCAATCTGATCCCTAATTTTGCCCTAATTGAAAGTAATACCAAAATAACAATACTACCCTCAACTTATTCTAGTAATTACCATACTACCCCATTCTATTTCCAACAGAATTGAAACCAACAACTACTGATTTTGAACTAAACACTTACAATTTAAGTTTTTTTATCTGGCTAAAAAAATGAACATTGGCATTTTAAATAAGATTCTTATTTTCGGACAAAATTTCTTATGAAATTGGACTCTTTTAATAAGACGAAGCTAAGCATACTATTTTTTGTATATTTTCACAAAGGAAAAAACAAATACTACTATTAATTAATAAAATAAAATCCAAGATTGACTTCCCTATATGTGTATAATTACATTATATTATTATTATATTTTATATTTTATATTTTATATTTTATATTTTATATTTTATATTTTATGTTCATAAATATAAATATGATATAATTATTATATTTTATATTTTATATTTTATATTTTATGTTCATAAACATAATATGTTCATAAATGTACAAACTCAAATGCTATGCCTCAACCGCTCTCTCATCCCCAAGAAATTGCTCACTTTTTTGCAGATTCAAGCAACAACAGTTTTCTACCATTTTCAGATCTCTGATTCTCTTTTTGCCTGCAAATTCGCTCGAACTTCGTGCTAAGAAATCAGCATTTTCTCTCACATGTAAACTATTTTTCTCTGACGGTAAACTCGCACTTTCCATGTGATAACTATGGCCCCCACCACCCCCCTTCCATCCCTCTACCCCACAATCTGCACACACTACACACACTAGTGTCGAAGCTATCATCCTACTAAGTGACACTGGTTGTAGAAAATAAGAAGACTCAATTCGCATTTATTTGACTGTGTAGTTGCACAATTTCAGCGGAGGATTTCGATAGATAGATGTGTAGATCGAGATTCAGAAACTAGAAGTATTTAATTAAGGATTGTTGCGGTTGGAGTTGGATTTATTCAGTTCCGGTAATGAAAGCGGCGGCGGCGGCTGTGCTGAATCCGGTTCCTGCTGTTTCTTTTGATCACAAGAGGTATTGCTGTCTTCGTGCCTTGCACGTGTTGCTCATTTTGTTTTTCTGCAATTTTCCGTTAATTATGTTTTGAGTTATTGTATTGTGTTAATCCCCAATCCACATTAGTATTCTGTATTTTGGTTCTTAGTGTGAAGATTTTTTCGTGATCTTTGGAATTTAAGTCGTTTTCTTTGGTTCTGCCGACAGTTGTAATTTCTTGTATGATTGCCTTCTTCTTGATGTAAGAGGAAGATTTTGGTTCATTGGCCAGTGTACATTGATGTATTCGTGTGTCTTCGATGTAGTTTTCTCTACAAGATGTTTGAATTTGTTCCAGTTTCTTGCAGATATAGCCTCTTAATTTCACCAGATTCATAGCTGGGTATAACTGAATCCAAGAATATGGAAATTTGTTTAGTTAAAAAAAAATTAAAAAATCTTGCTCGGTTGCTCCCGAAAAAGGTATTGCTAAATTAGAGTGCTGTGACACAATGATAACAAAGTTAAAACTATTACATCTCTCTCTCTCTATATATATGTGTGTGTGTACAGTTGCCCAGATATATAAATGCGTAACGTATGAACTATATCGGAACAGCTGTGCTCATCCTTCATCTAGCATCTCTGAGTTCACATGTTTTATCATGAGAAACTGTGAGAAGAAGGATACTTTGCATCGTAGGACGAGTTCCTCCATAAAATCTGTTTATTAATAGAAATGCTGTTTAAACAATTTTTTTCTTTTTTCTTTTCTCTCTCTCTTTTTATTCTGGTTTTCGTTGAACAATTTTCTCTGTAAAGTAAATAAAGCCTGAAGGATGCAGTATGGATTACTTGACAACTGCATTTACTTTGGGAACTTGCATGAGCAGGGATGCCTATGGATTTGCAGTTAGACCTCAGCACTTACAAAGATATCGGGAATATGCTAATATCTACAAGGTTTTCCTATCTTCCCTTAAACTGAATCATGTGTGTCTTTTCTTTGAAACATTTATCAAACTTAAAACAGTCAAAGTTGGTCACTGCTTTTTCTTTATTTCTATCTTCTTCCAGAAAATGAACAAGTATTTCATCTAATGTGTTTTTAGGAGGAAGAGGAGGAGAGGTCTGATAGGTGGAAGGAGTTTCTGGAAAGGCAATCGGAGTCTGCTCAGTTGCCTGTAAATGGGTTACCTGAAACCAATAACACGATCAAGCTGAACCATGAAACGGCCAACCTAACGGATGATGATAGGACCAAGAATGTTGCTGAAGCTGATGATTTAGATAGCAACAAGACTGAGCCAAATAGTTTGAATGAAGAAAATAAAGAGGTGCTGTCTGCGACACATGGGAAAGTTCATCGAGTGCAAACATGGACAGAGATCAGACCATCTCTTCGTGCCATAGAGGACCTGATGAGCTCTCGTGTTAAAAAGAAGGTCAGTATGGATAAAAATGAGCCAGATCCTGGTTCAGAGAAGAAGCTTCCTTCTATTGAGGAGGCTAGACCTGGAAAAGGAGCATCCGAAGACGACTCTGAGGAAGAGTTCTACGACTTGGAGAGATCAGAATCAGATCCCAATCTAGACATGCTTACAGGAGATAGTACTCCTCCTACTCCTGTGGGCCCGGCTGGCATAGCTGCTCATTCAGAATCTCCACCTCCTTGGAAAGAGGAACTGGAATGTCTTGTTCAAGGCGGGGTTCCAATGGCTCTAAGGGGAGAGGTTAACAAAAGACTCAACATTCTCAATTCATCTCTTTCCAGAGTTCCACTCAATACTCTCTACTTATTTCTTTTCACTTTACAGATGTGGCAAGCCTTTGTTGGTGTTAGAGCACGTCGAGTGGAGGCATACTATCAAAATTTGCTTGCTCCAGACACTAAATTAGAAACTAAGAATAATGAACTAGAGGGCACGAATAGCGGCCCAAATGTGGAGTCTGTTGCTGTACCTGAAAAATGGAAAGGCCAGATTGAGAAGGTTAGTCATTCTTTATCAAGTGCGAAGTCACCCCACTACTATTGATTATATTGCTTAAATATAATTGTGACCAGAAATCCAACTTTATGAACACAGGATTTGCCTCGAACTTTTCCTGGCCATCCGGCTTTAGATGAGGATGGTAGAAATGCTTTAAGGCGTTTACTTACAGCATATGCCCGCCATAATCCCTCCGTCGGTTACTGCCAGGTACTCCTACCATAGGACTTTCTTTTTGCCATTTATATAACAATTAATTATTCATATTCCATTATATTGGGTGCTAAAATTTGTTTTGGTCAATCGATGTGGCTCTTCTTAACTGAGAAAACAGTATATGACTATCTCAACACTCTGATTGTACATATAGGACAAAAAAAGGAGTTACATATCTTCAATTGTACTTGTAGTGCCCAAAAATCCGATGATACAGGAGAACAAACAGATTAGCCAATTTCTAATCTTTCACCTAATTATGTTCAAAGTTTTCTTGCGGTGTATATATATATATATATATATATATTTATATGTATATATATGTATATATATGTGTGTTCCCTCGTCGGTGCCAGTTATCCTATCAAAGTCTCCTTCCCTGCTGATTTATTTTTATTTTGCTCTTATTTTTCTCTCTGTCTTCACATCAGTCTCTTCTGTGTGTCTGTGTTTTCTGGGGCTAAGTGCTTGGCTTTTCTAGGTCATGCTTTAATGCACCTCAATCACATTCTGTGGCACTGATAATGTTTATATCTGATGTGTGCAGGCCATGAATTTCTTTGCGGGCTTGTTGTTGCTTTTGATGTCAGAGGAAAATGCATTTTGGTAGGTCGATATCTTGGTTCAACTACCTTTTCGGGGTACTTTAGACCCGTTAGTTGTTAAAAAATGTGAATTGTTGACCATGAAAAATGTCGTATTACAAGTGGTAATATAGCAGCACAAAAATGTTTTTCTTCTTCCTATAAAATGTCTGGAATAGTTAACATGTGTGAGACATCCTTGATATTACTATACTAAAAATCTAATGAATTGCTTATTTCAGGACCTTAGTGGGCATTCTAGATGATTATTTTGATGGCTATTATTCTGAAGAAATGATAGAATGTCAGGTACTCCCTGGATTTTGTTGTCCAGCTTCTTTTCACGAATACAACATTTCATTGAATGTTTGACGAAGCTTGATAAGCTGGAGTAAGATGATTAGGGCTTTTCTTAATTATTCTTTGCAGGTTGATCAGCTCGTTCTTGAGGAGCTAGTGCGCGAAAAATTTCCCAAATTGGGTTTGTTTCTTTTGATTGTGTTTTCATCGCATATCGTTTCCCAATGAGAGTTCTATAGATCATAACTTTCTACTTGTTGACCTTTTGTGAACGATAGTGAACCATCTAGATTACCTGGGAGTGCAGGTGGCATGGGTTACTGGTCCATGGTTCCTCACAATATTTATGAATATGCTTCCATGGGAAAGTGGTGAGACCTAACCCCTTAAACCTAGTCTGCTTTATCTATTTCCCAGTTCCTAAACCCTTAAACCTGATTAGTTTGATCTGCCCTTCAGTTCTTAGAGTTTGGGATGTGCTTCTCTTTGAGGGAAACCGTGTAATGCTATTCCGGACCGCACTTGCTATAATGGAGTTATATGGTACTGGCCAGTAATATCTTTTGGTTTATTTATTTGCTATAAACCAAATAAATAAATAAATAAATAAATAAAGTTGACCCTTTTGAATCTGACACATATAGTACATTGCGAGCCTGTGTGTTTTGGGCTTATAAACAAAACTTATCTTCAGTTACGCGCAGGGCCTGCGTTGGTTACAACAAAGGATGCTGGAGATGCAGTCACGCTTCTTCAATCACTAGCTGGCTCCACTTTTGACAGCAGTCAACTTGTCCTGACAGCTTGCATGGGTTTCCAAAATGTTACCGAAGAAAGATTACAGGGACTGAGAGACAAACACCGACCT
Organism: Ajuga reptans; assembly: GCA_032274785.1. Lineage (NCBI taxonomy): Eukaryota > Viridiplantae > Streptophyta > Magnoliopsida > Lamiales > Lamiaceae > Ajuga > Ajuga reptans. The sequence continues at coordinate 1,178,031 of JAUEKW010000009.1, forward strand.
GCTGTTAGGGCCATACTTGAGGAAAGATCAAAGGGAGTTAGAGCTTGGAGGGATTCTCAGGGTCTGGCATCAAAATTATATGGTTTCAAGCACGATGCAGGTTCCATGATGGTAAGAACTGATAAACAAGAAAGATCAGATAGTGAGACGAATGGTGATATGTCGCACTTGGATGCTTCACCCGATAATGTGGATGATGTTTATTTGGGCATGAATGGTGACAAGGAGATAGATCCTGCTAAAGATCTTCAGGAGCAGGTAGCTTTCATTTGTGACTTTTATATTATCCTCAATGACCCGATCTTTGAATAATTCTTTTGACCTGTTTTTTTTGTTTTGTTTTCATTTGTCATGCTCTTTTCACTTTTGGAGAATTGTATATTAAGCTTATGAATGTATGATCAATATAACCACATCTGCTAGCATTAATAGATATCTGTACTTGCCTTATGTTGCTTAGGACGGGCCTGCAATTTCTTGTTCAGCTCTGGTCTTCTTTAAAACAATACAACTACCTAAAAATTGAAATAATCACCCTTCTCCATTAAAAAAAGTAAAGAAAAAACTGAAGAGCTCTAGTTTTGTCTTTTCAAAACCTGAATTTCTAGTTTTTTCTGTTGGTAATGAGATATACTTGTCAAAAGTATTTGTAGCACAACTTCGGGTAAAAAACAAAATAATAGGAATTTATTTCCATGGAGAACTTTTTTAGTGTTCTAAGGCACTCAAGCTAACCTCATATTGATAGGCAGTTGTCTTGTTATTTTTGTTACTTTTATTATAATACTACCTCAAATAATGATTACACTACCTCCTGACAGCTCTTAGCTTTTACGAAGGATGGGATTAAAATCCATTCTTATACATGAGCAGTTTTCTAATAATCATGTCTGCTACATTAGATTTCGGAAATGGCTCCATATATTTTTGACCAACTTTCCATCAACTTTTAGAAGGATTTAGGAGTAGAATGCAGATCTAACAAGATATGTATTCTAAACACAAAATCATGATGAAAATTTTAAGATGTATCTGAGGTTAAAATACTATTTATCCAATAATATTTCCTTTTGGATGGATATTGTTCCCGAGTTTTATGTTAAAGTATAAGTATAGCTATACCAGTTCTGAGAATTAAAATGTTTAGTTATTTTTACATGAATAGAATCTACCAACATTTATTGTCAATTGTTGCTTATTCTGCATCTCAAGATTCTCAACTATGTAAATAGTATCTCATATCAGCCAGCTTGTGTAACTTTGTAAGAGATGATTATATTCAGGTGGTATGGCTTAAGGTTGAGATATGCAAGCTGCTCGAGGAAAAACGATCTGCCGAGCTCAGGTGAATGCAACTTAGTTCGTTGAAGTTCCAGTTGCTTGTTAAAACTATTGCAAATGGACTTTCCTTTTGAAACAACTCCCCATTGGACCAATTACTTCCTTTCAAGATGGACAGCCCAATTTTCCGACGGGGAACTGGAAATGTTTCCTCAATATTGGAAAACCTCTCCTGTATATTTGTTCTTTTTTAGAGAACATGGTCACAATCTCATGATCTTGCATCTCTATGTCAGAATGAAAGGATTCCCCAAAATATCACTTCAAGTGATCAGTCACAAAGCTAAACTGTTGATAGAAGAAACAAATTCTTTTCTACTATTTGATTTTTTTCCAAGTTGGACGAGTTACGCTTGATTTGGACTTTCCAAAGTGTCCTTTTACTTCTCTGCTTTGGAAACATGTACTCTGTATTGTACTTTCTGATGTTAGATGATGTCAACAGTAAGAAGCAATAGTAATTTTCTAGAATGAAGACATGCAAATGGTTAAATAAATTCTTAAAAATCATAGGAAATGATTCTGCCAGCAATATTCTTTGCGTGTTGTTTCAGTACTCCGGTGAGCATATTTGGGAGGTTTTAACCTTTCCTTACAATCTGCAGTTTATGCTGGTTATATTTTCATTAATATTGCACATCTGAAAGTTAGGGTGACCAGCTGATTCCGGTAAATATTTATAAATTTTATTCGGGAAAATGTGAAGGAAATTAAGAAATACCCTGTCTAATTGATCATTTACCATGTTGTGATGCATTTCTGAATGACCTGTGCTACATTTTAGATTATCCAACTTTCATATATTACTATTATGTAATATAATATTTTATCAGCATTATCTGTGAAATGTGTCTGCTATGTTTGTCACACTTAGGTTTTCTTTGTACAGAGCAGAAGAGCTTGAAACAGCATTAATGGAGATGGTTAAGCAGGATAATCGGCGACAATTGAGTGCAAGGGTAGCTCTATGTCCTTTGATCTTTTTCTTTTTCCAATTTTCTTTTTAAATATTTCCTTACAGTTGTGATTATTTAGAGAATGCATTATGTGTTTGTTTCCTATAAAAAAAATTGTTTAGAATACATGTATGTGCACTGGCTATCTCTGATTTCTCCCCCTAAAGATAAAACTCTCTCCGTTTTTCTTTTAACAAAAAAATAAATTATTAAACCTGAATATTTGTAAGGATAATTATTGAATATCTGTGTGAATTAAGATGAAATGGGACTCTTGAAGTTGAGGGCCCATTGAACTAAAGAATTTGCCAATACCGTGTATTTGTGAAGCACTCTTGTACTATACTGCACCTGCAAGAATTGGGCTGGGCCACGTGACAAACTGAACTGCTCTTTAACTGCGTGAGGTTTAAAACTGAACTGGTTTTGAAAAAAGATGTTTAAGTGGGATTGGGGCAGCAGTCGCATGATCTATTTTTTCCATTTAAAATCTGCACCGTTATTTATCCTTGAGTTTGCTCTTCTTTTGCAATACCTTTGAGTTGTTCAACCTGATGGCTGGAGCTTTTTTTTGGGGGTCAGGTTGAGCAGTTAGAACGAGAGATCTCTGAGCTACGGAGTGCCCTTATTGATAAGCATGAACAAGAGAATGCCATGCTTCAGGTAAGAATATTGCTGTAAGATCCAGCAACACCTCTCTCTCTCTCTCTCCCTCCCCCCAACACTCTCTCTCTCTCTATCTATTGGTAATGCATGGCTATTTTATCCTTAGATTTTGATGAGGGTAGAACAAGAACAGAGGGTGACAGAAGATGCTCGCATATTTGCTGAACAAGATGCTGCTGCCCAGAGATACGCAGCTCACGTGCTTCAGGTTTCCTTCTATGTTTTTCAACAGTTTAGGCGTCTTCATTCCAATTCTAGATTTTATCGAGCTTCTTCTTTACTATTGCGAAACCACGTGCAGGAGAAATATGAAGAAGCAAGTGCTGCCCTGGTTGAGATGGAAAAGAGGGCAGTTATGGCAGAATCCATGCTGGAAGCAACCTTGCAGTACCAGTCTGGACAAACCAAAGCGCTGTCTTCTCCTCGGTATTATGATTGTTCTCTAAACATAATTTGGGAATGATATTTTGTATATGCATTATTTCCCTTTTGTGTTTCTTTATAGACCGACGCAGCAAAGTAATCAAGAACCTTCTTCACAAGACATTCCGACAAGAAAGATCAGTTTGCTATCTAGACCATTTGGATTAGGATGGAGAGACAGGAACAAGGTTAGTAGTTTCCCTTCTCTCTCGATACCTAGAATGAATCCCGATTAAATCTTGCAATAATCTGTGTGCTGTTTTAGTAAACAAGTTACTTACCTGTCATCATATTTCCTCTTTATTATGAGTTAGCTTCTCTTACAGCCTCAGAAACTAAATCTCTCAAACTGGCAAACACATAATTAAATTCGAATCTGTTAAACCAACTCGGTCCGAAAATTGCCAGTCGTTAATCGATCTAGTGAGATTTATTGACATGAAGAAGGTAGCACCGCAACTTAATATGACGTACAACTAACTACGAAGAACAAGTAGAATGCAAGCCTGTTTATTACTCGAGGTAGAAAGACCAAACTGACCATTTTACCTATCAAAAGTATTAGTATTATTATCTCTGACCTTAATCTGTAGTAGAAAATTATCGAGGAACTATCTTAGAGGGTGTTCGACTAAGCTTACCAACTCCTCAAAGCATCTTATAAGATATTTGGGACCTTATAAGCTCTTAAAATGTATGTGGCAATAAGATGTAAAAATAAGCTCTTACTTAGATCTAACTACGAAGAACAAGTAGAATGCATGCCTGTTTATTACCCGAGGCAGAAAGACCAAAATGACCATTTTACCTATCAAACGTATTACTAGTATTTTCTTTAAGAGGGTATAAGATGTTTGAGAACTTATAAGCTCTTGCAATGTGTTTGGCAAAATAAGATGTAAAAATAACTAAATAAGCTCCTAGAGCTTATAAGCTCCAAAAAATATAAGTTGGTCTAGTCCATCTTATTTTTTTATGATCTTATAAATTACACTGAAATAATACATATTGCACACACAGACAAGTACACACACTACACACTTCACACATATTTCACACATTACACAACTACAGACGTTTCACGTACACTACACACACTTTACACACACCACACATATTTCACATGTTACACACACTACACACATTTCACACGCACTACACACTTTTCACAAATATATTTCACACACAGTACACACTACACAGACTACACACACTTCACACACACTACACACATTTTACACATTACACATACTATACACGTTTCACACACACTATACACATTCCACACACATTTCACAAACT
>JAUEKW010000009.1:1182818-1205595 GCA_032274785.1 Ajuga reptans
AGTGCATTTGGGCGGGAAAAACTAAAAGTTACTACTTATAGACGGATCTATTATATTATATAGTAAGATATGTCTTGAGAATTTTCTTTTTGAAGGCATTTTTTTTATAATTTTTTTAAAGGCATCTTGAGAAGAAATTGTTAAAACGTGATTTGTGGGGCTTAATTAGCAAAGCTCCAAATCCCGACTGATCCGACCCGGCCCAACGAACCATCTAAGTTGAAAGAACACGACTTTGTTTTCCCCCATTTCACAGGGGTACGAATCTACTCAACACAAAAGGCGCATTACTGGTAGTAAGATCTCCAGCCATCGCTCTCTCTCCAATGGCAGATCTCTGAGCTTTAATTAGAAGTTTTTTCGCACAATCTCCATTCGTGATTAAACCAGGTAAAAATCGATTCCGCACCAACGTTTTTCCTTAAGTTATTTCGTTGTAATCCGAGATCTAGAATTGAGAATTCGTGTTCGTGATTCTCTGCTTCTGATCCAGTTGATCCCACTGGTAGAATTCAAAATAGCTGTTTCTGGAAGGAGATTGAGTTGACAGTTGAGGAGAAGAAATGGCGGGGAGTGCGGCAGGAGGATTTGTGACGCGAGCATTTGAACTGATGCTCAAAGAGTGTGCTAACAAGAAGTATAGTACTTTGCAGTCCGCCATTCAGGCTTATTTAGGTACATTCATGCGAAATTTAGATCCCTTGCACAAATTCCTACGCAATGCATTTGTATTAGTTTATCATTTGGACTGTGTCTAGAGGAGACAGCTTGTGAAAGCACAAGTTGGCTTCTGGAGGAGTATTACTTATCTTCTTTTAACTTTCGTTTGGTTTCCTTATTTATTTATTCGGTTAGCCTTGGGTGCTATTCCAACCATCGTTTCCATAATTTTCCTGTTATCTGATTGTTATTTCTAATTATGCTGCAAACTTCTTTTCTTGTGCGCGCGCGCGTACGAATTGGAATTCGTAGATCAATGAGTACATTTAACGTGTTTTGACTTTTCAGACAACGGAAAGGACTTCAATCAGCAGTCGAATATTGGTGAGATTAGAGAAGTTCAATCAGCAGCTTCACATAAAAGGTGTTTTAACCACAGTGAGAATTATGAGTCTCTCTGCTTTTCCTTGTGTTAAAGCATGCAGATCCCCCCCCCACAACGCTATTAAGCATTGGCAAGAAACATTCATATGGAGGACCTAGGTAGTGAATTGGCTTCGTGGGAGCTGAGTCAGACTTAAATTGAAAGAGAACTAGATGAGAAAATCATAACCTGTTAGAATCGCCTGACCTAGCTGAATTTTTTTTAAAAGTAAAATAAAATAAAATAAAATAAAATAAACTGTGGTTATAGATTAATGAAACAGATAGATGTACTTATGAGAAACACTTGACAAGATAAATTCAAGCAGATACTTTACTTATTGTTTATTGCTTCATTTGCATAAATGGGGCAAACCATTGCGTGTTTGAAAACACCCTGTTGTTTTCTGTACGCATGTGTGGTGCTTGCCCATCTCTCTTTGAGCTTGAATGTCTTAAGATCAAAGTTAAAGGTTATAACACATTGCATATTAGCAATTAGGAGGATAGTTGACATGGTATTCACCATGTGCCCTCAGGACCTTACCTGCTGTGAATAAGGAACGAAGTTTTGTATGTATCACATTAATTATTAGATGAATGGCTAAATGCAATCTTATTGAGATCTCAATATATCATCAACTTTGACAATCACACTTATCTTCATGTCAGAAATAATAATAAATGAGTATAAATGTGTTCCAAATGAGTATTGATTCTTCATGCTATATGAGCATCTATGATTTGATCAAATAGTTTTTTTGGCCCTTTGGTCATGGATCTTAAGGCTGGCAAGTCTTTGACTTAATTTTACTTCATTTGAAAAGATTTAATATACCTGATAAATAAGCCTCCTTGTTCACAGTATCCCTGTTTCTTAATCCCTCCTTACACTTGATTTGATCTTTTGCAAAAAACTCTTCTAGTAGTTCATCTGAGGCTGATCGTGAGGCTGAAGAAACTGAAACGGGAGCTGATCCTTCAATTGAAACTCCATCTGCTGTTGCAGAAGTAGAACCTGTTGGCAGGCCTGCGAACCAAAACGGATCAATCATGATGGCCTTGGCAAATGCAGGCCATACTTTATCGGGAGCTGAGGCTGAGGTTGTTTTGAATCCACTTAGGCTTGCCTTTGAGACCAAAAACATAATAGTTCTGGAGCTGGCACTGGATTGCCTTCATGTGAGTGTTCATTTTATGAATAGTTATTGGGTTTGATCAAATTTCATTTGCAGTTAGGCAATTACACCCCAGCATTTGCAATAAAAGTTGAAACTTTTGTGGTTGATGTGGTTCCTTTTTCCCCTTTCTATTTGTACTGTAAGCCTTTCTGTATTTCAATTCTACAAGTGTTATTTGGCATTTTACTCCCGTAAAAAATGAAAAGAGAAAAAAGTTTTCTTTTGAGTTCCATCTCCTCAAGTCATGAGCATCTTGCCCTAGTTGCACACCCGTGAGCATTCTTAAGCAGCTACAAATTTCTCATGGACGAATCTCTAATTTGTGTTTTTCTTTCTGCTTCTCAACATAGAAACTCATTGAATATAATCACCTAGAGGGTGATCCTGGTCTTGATGGTGGTAAGGATGCACAATTATATACAGACATCCTCAACATGGTCTGCAGTTCTGTGGATAATTCATCACCTGACAGGTACATTTGTTGGCAGATCTAAACTAATTCAGTTCTGCATCTTTGCATTCTCTACTGTAACCTTTGAGGAATTAAAATGCAGTACTACTCTTCAAGTTTTGAAAGTTCTCCTTACCTCCGTAGCATCAACAAAAATGCGAGGTATATCTTATTATTGTCTGGATTATTGGTCACTTATCCCATTGCTGCATATTTTCATCTGTTGATATCATAGCAACTTGTTTTATCACAAAATTTGAAAATTGAGCATGACCTTGATATGATAGTTTTGTTTTTATCGATTTTTTTTTTTCTTTTTGGTTTCTGGCTTTGGATTCCATCATTTTTCTTTTAATACCAGTATTACTCTTTCCTTGTTTCCTAAAAAAAAGTCAGTTTCACTCGTTCGGACCATAGGTGCTGATGGTATTTGCTCTTTTAGTGCCTAATAATTTGCATGGAACCTCCTTTTCTTCCTCTAAGTGCAAATCTTTATCCATACTTGAAGGTTGAGGTATTTTTATCGAAAAAGCCAAGTAATTGAACCATGTTAATGAAGCAGATAAAATTTATGGAGGATATCACAGAGTTTGGGAGTTCATCCAAAAACATATTTGATAGCTACTCTATGCATCAAAATGGAAGAAGTTGAAACATCTATTCTACAATATTATAAAAAAGAAATGATATTTTCCGTTGGACTATTCTTTCACCTCCACTTTTAAAATGGTAAGAGTCAGTTTTGTTAAATAAGTATTAATTTCTTTCATTCAAATGAGGGATTCTTTGTGGGGGCAGGGTAATTGTGGGCAAATATGGTATGCAGAATATCAGTTGGGATGAAAGGTCTATCCCATGGAAATTTGTTTCTGGGGATTTTCACATTTCACTAATCAGTGGAAATTTTAGTAATCTGGAAAGGCCGGTACACGCAAAGGTTTACTTGTTTCAGTAGTTGCTGATACTGGTTAAGATACCTACTTGTGATGTAGTACAGGGGATAACGATTTGGGCAACTCCATAAGCAATAGAGCCAAATTGTTGTGGGAGTACAATCTTTATGTTGGTCGATTTGGCTAGAAAGGAATAGGAGAATATTCGATGATGTGAAATCCTCAGAAGAATGGAATAAAGTAGATTAAGGTTGCATGGTGGATTTCCACCCATAAGGAATTTAGGGGTTTTCACATTTCTGATATCCTAAGAGATACTATAGGGATAGGAGTTTTGTTTATCTTTTGGGGATTCCTCATCCCTCTGTAATTATCCATTTTATTAATAAAAGTTTTGTTTCTTATATAAAAAAAAAAGTACAGGGGATAACGATTTGAAGAGTGTTGGAACATAATTAAGTTTAGCTGTTTAGGGTAGCTTCTTCAGTAATTTTAGTCATTCATTTGCTTCCAATTTGGTTAGAGGTTGGAGTCTAGCTCTATGATATTTATGTACAGCCTTTGTAGAGTTTACTTGGATGCCTTATACACTAATTTTATATTCCATTAATAAAATGTTTTGTTTCTTATTGAAAAAAAAGGGACTAAATGTGATTTTTTTTTCTGGTCAAAAGTACGGGATTTGATAAAATTGTGATGGGTTTCAAAACAATGATCAAATCAAGACTGGTAATGTAGTCTCTGAAGAGTGATAATATAGCTCGAGCTGTGGAACAAATTATTTGCTAAACATGAAGGTTCTGTTTGTCTGGTAATAATAGCTTCCGATAAGTAGATCGGGGTTGATTTTTCTGTTATTTTCATTATAATAGCCTTATTCCATTTTCTCCTTTGTCCTTGAGCTTTCTTCTATCTACAAGTCCCTCATATATTTTATTTTCTCTTCCATCCCCAACCCCTACTTATAGTTCAAATTTTAGTGGAATAGTTTAGGAAGGCTGCAAAATTCACCATCTACAGACAACATGTTGAATTTTGAAGAACCATGAGTGTGAACCATTCATAGATTTCTCAGTCCTTAACTCAATAGTAGGCAAACACATAATGAAACAATTTAGGTACTCACTTTCGACCACAATCTCTTCCTTGATACTACAATTCCCTTCCCTTATGGTTTGTCATAGTTCGCCATCTTTCAAGATCTTGTTCTTGAATTCAAGTGGATCCTTTATCACCAAGCTCTTCTATCACTGTCTTCATCTTTCTTCCCTAAATTCATCTGAAATCGCAATCTGCTTGGTTTGGTGCCACCTATAGCTTTTGGGCCTGAAAGATTCCATTAAGCGTCTTCTCCAGCCTCTTAACACTTTCTTTATCGCCCTGCACCATTCAGCATGTTCTTAACACTTTCTTTTGTGATTTGTGTTTTATATTGTGTTTGATTGTAATTGTGTTCTTCTGGGTCTATTCTTCTGTAGTTCACGGCGAACTGTTGCTGGCAGTCATCAGGGTGTGCTATAATATTGCTCTTAATAGGTATGTTTTCACATGTTATTATCAATTTGATTGATGTACATTATCAAGCGACTATAACAATTTTTTTAATGTTTAGCAAGAGTGTTATTAACCAAGCAACATCAAAGGCCATGCTAACACAGATGCTCAGCATAATCTTTAGACGAATGGAAACAGATGGAGTATGTGATTGAAGTTTTTTTTGGAATAATTGCTTTTCACACTCTATATACTAAAAAATTACTCCATGGTGATTCAGATTTCTTCCAATCTTGAGCCAACAATAGCTAACTCGAAGGATGGGTCGAATCCAAAGGTTGAAGAAGTGTCATCCAGTGATCATGATGAGCCAAGTACGACTTTGGGTGAAAAACTTTCCATGAAACAAATAGATAGTACACCTCTTACTTCTGTTGAAGAAATGCAGAGTCTTGCGGGTGGAACTGATATAAAGGTACAGTGAAACCCATCATGTTGTGCCAACACCAACATATGAATTCACTTTTCTTTGTCTTTCCCTTTCGCCAGAATTTTGAAGGTTACCTGTATTTGAAGAATTTGAGTTATAATTCTTTCTGGTGTAGGGTTTAGAGGCTGTTCTCGAGAAGGCTGTGAATCTTGAAGATGGGGCAAAGGTCACTAGGTATGGCTACAATACTAACGTTGAGATTATATAGTTTGAGACGAATTATGTAATTGTCACTCAAACAAGGAACTTCAGCAGGCAACCTTTGGAGTTCATATATCTTCTTCTGTGGAGCAATTTTACTTAAAGTATCTCTCTGTTACTAAGTGTGTTCTTATATGATATCTGCACTCTTTAATTTGCCAAATTTAGAGGGATGAGCCTAGAGAGCATGGGTGTTGGACAGCGTGATGCTTTACTTCTTTTCCGTACTCTCTGTAAGGTTTGTATCTCTATCATCTTCACTACACTGCACTTCAAAGTTTCTCCAAGCCACCAAATTATGATCATTCATTAATTGCGTTTGCAGATGGGTATGAAGGAGGATAATGACGAAGTTACTACCAAAACACGCATTCTTTCGTTGGAGCTTCTGCAGGTTAGTTTTGTAGATCCTTCTTCATATGAGAGCTTTACTGCGAAACATACATTCTATTTTTGGAGCTTCTGCAGTTTAGATTTGCAGATCTTTCTGTATATGCATATTTCTGATGGTTATGAGGCAGGAAAATTTCTTCTCACTTAATTTCAATTATTAGATTTGAACATTATCAGAAACAATGTGCTGGAGTATCTGCTGACTTGTTGCGCCTGTTGATTGTATATATCATAAATAATTTAATTACTTCATTATCCTAAAATAATTAAAAATTAACATGGTATGTGCCTGTGGTTAGACCATTGGTTTTCTATTTAAATTTAAGGGGTGTTTTCCCCTGCTTATTTAAAGCAGCTTTTTGGCGTTTAGCTTTCGAAAAGCTATTTTAGGTGTTTTAGAAAACTGCTTCTGCTTAAAAAAAAAGCAGCTTTTAGTCAAAAGCTGCAAGCAGTTTTTACTTGCTTTTACAACTTTTAGTTACTTTTTTTAGTCAAAAGCACTTTTAATCACTTTTCTAAAAGCAAAAGCAAAGAAAAACACCCCTTTAATAAGTCGTGTTCTTTGCAGTATTAAGTTTCGCTGCCTTGTTCACTTGTGACCTTTCTCTTAGATAATGATACTTGCCCGACTTTTATGACTCAGTGCTTGTTTTCAAGATCTAATGACTCACTGGGATATTTGCCCTTGCCTTTATCCATTGATAGTAGCTTTGCTGCAGTTGCTAGCAAGTTTTCCCGTTTAATAAAGAATGAACTATTTTTGGGAGAAATTGTCCTCCACTTTGTCCCCTTGTTGTCCTTCATTATTCCTTATTTATTTATTTGTCGTCCTGGTCTCCACCATACCAAGTTTACCTGCTGGTACTGCACGCATTTGCTTCAGTCGTTAATATGAGTCTGATATGGTTTATAACTTTCGGAGATATGTTCCTAGATGCACTGGAAGTAGTTAATTGAGTATGGTGGTTTTTCTTTTCTGGCCGATTGAATCACTACATTCAATATACTTAGAATAGAAAAGAAATTGTTGATCTTGAATTCATGGCGTTTGCCGTTTCTGGGATGCCATGTTTGGAGTGGGTGGAGGGTATTTCATAACCCTCTGTATTTGTCTTGCGTGTATTGTTATTAGTCCTATTACTAATATATTGCATGCTTGCACATTAAAAATGTAATGGCTGTGTATATCAAATTTAAGCAACAAGGCTCTATTCTCTGATAATTTCAACAATGCAAAGCAAAATACAGATAATGTCATGAAGTAAAGATGATATTTATGCTACCTATGCAGGGTTTATTGGAAGGAGTTAGTTACTTATTCTCCAGGAATTTTCGATTTATTGACTCAATCAGAGCTCACCTTTCATATACGCTTTTACGAGCATCAGTATCACAGTCTCCTGTAATATTTCAGGTAGTGTGATTCTCCCCCTTTTGATTTATTTTCGTGTGCTTTGGAAGTTTAGTTCGTCAACTTGGGGCCCCAGAAGGCCATCCGAGGGGGATATGATCCTCATTTTTTGATTGAGAAATTTCCAATGATTTCCCTTAGACTTAACATGAATTGATTTGCTCGCTAGGTACCAATCCCGTGACATAGGGGCGGGTGGAACCAAGACTTGGGGAATCGCTTTTATTAATTGTTGTTTTTATCTTGTTATTTTTATGCATGTCACAACCACAAACTACTCCTTTGATTCTTGCTAAACTTGGAACTCTTAATCGATCTTGTTGACTTGTTCGGGATATCCTCCTTGTGGGTTTGACAATCTTAAATACTACTACTGACAATAGTTATAGACTTGCAACTATAAAGGTTCGAGTGGCTTAAAAACCACGAAAACCGAGTTAAGTTCACACTACCAAACCAAACACCTGTTATTTTGTTATAGAATCAAATTCTACCTGGATTGATTCTAATTTTGTTTCTATCCGTTTGCAGTATGCAACAGGAATTTTTGCGGTTCTTTTGTTGCGGTTTAGGGAAAGTCTCAAGGTATGATTGGGTTTCAGAATTTTGTGTTATCTATTTTGTAAGCATAAAGTAATGTTACAATTGAATTTCGACCATAAAAATAATATACATTGAGTTTCACTTGCTTCTTCAATCTGACGCCTTAAACCTTCCAGGCTGAAATTGGAGTTTTCTTTCCTGTGATTATTCTACGATCTTTGGATGGCTCCGATCTTAATCAAAAATTAAGTGTTCTCCGGTATGCTGTTCTCTTTTCTACAATGCTAATTATTCCAGTATGAGTATAATTTGTATCATGAGGTAGCTAGAAATTTTATCCTTAGTTGCCATCCTGACGAAAAAAATACTTGATACTGCAACTAAACATCTGATGCTCTACCAGCTTATGTTAATATTTAAAATTCTAATTGTAGCAATTAACTTTCTTCATCTATTCTAAATTGGTAGGATGCTGGAGAAATTATGTAAGGATCATCAGATGCTTGTTGACCTCTATGTGAATTATGATTGTGATCTTGAAGCACCAAACTTGTTTGAAAGGATGGTATGTTTAAGTGTCGAAAGTAAAATACTTTCTGTATTTTATGCTTGAAACTTCCTCTAAGAACTTTCTTGTTTAGATTGCCACGTTATCCAGAATTGCTCAAGGTACTCAAAATGTGGACCCAAAGTCTGCTACGACGCCCCAGATAGGATCAATTAAAACATCTTCTCTTCAGGTACTTTTTGAGCCGCCCCTATCATTTCAGCACCTCATGATTCACTCCCATCCCTTTTCCCTTCTGAAAATGATAGCTTTATCTGCAACATCGATTATTCAACTTGGCTGATTTACATTGTTGACATTTCCAGGGTCTCGTGAATGTGCTTAAATCATTAGTATTTTGGGAGAAGTCTCACAGAGAATCAGAAAAGCAGAACAAGGGCAAGGAACCCTTTGAGGAAGAAGTTTCATCTCGAGAATTTGATGAATCTAAAAATAGGGAAGATTCATCAAGCAACTTCGAGAAGTTGAAGGCTCATAAATCCACTATTGAAGCTGTCGTCTCTGAGGTGTGTGGATTCATGTTCTATTTTTAATTTTTTTCCCTCTACCCTGTCTGTACGATTAGGTCCAACTGGACTCAGATATTTACTTATTCAATTATTACTATTTAATAGTTTATTAAGTATACAGTAGTGGGCTCTAACTTCTCTTTTCAAATATCCACAGTTCAATCGGCAGCCAAAAAAAGCCATTGAACATTTATTATCTAGTGGGTTGGTGGAGAACACTCCAGCTGCAGTTGCTCAGTTTCTGCGGAACACCCCCAATTTGGACAAGGTAGATTTTTTGTCATTTTGCATTTGAGATTTTGTGGGGCTTATAGTTTGCGGAGAGGGTTACTGATTTAGGTTTCCAGGCTATGCTTGGGGATTACTTAGGCCAGCATGAGGAGTTCCCCCTTGCTGTTATGCATGCATATGTGGATTCTATGAACTTCTGTGGAATGAAGTTTGACATTGCAATTCGCGAATTCCTTAAAGGGTTTCGGCTTCCAGGGGAAGCTCAGAAGATAGACCGCATAATGGAAAAATTTGCAGAGCGGTATGTACATTATGCTGTTTCACTTGCTTAGCACAATCTGCACGTTACCATCCTCATTGCAGAAAGGAAAGGAGTTATAACTTCAAACATGAGTAATAATGTAAAATGATAACGTGCTCTCAAAAAAATTTCCTTGATGCTCAAAGAAATGATGACCTTGAAAAATTTGACGCATTTCTTGGTGAGCAAAATGCTTACTTTTCAGTTGACTGTAATACGATTATAAACATTGTTCAATTCGTGTTGTTCTTACTTTGCTGATAATAAACCCTTTTATGCTTTCCGCAAATTAGTCATGCATAACATCACAAAGATTTATTCTGTAAAACTTGGAATTCTATAGTGAGATAAGACAGCAACATAATATCATTGTATTAACGATGATAAGCTAAACATTTGGCATAAATAAAATATGGGTGTTCAGTACAAATAAAACTCCCAACCCCAAAAGAAGAATGATCCATATGGAAATTTTATTTTGTAGTCTAGTCTATTTCAAATTTGTTTGTCTGCTGGTGGGCAACAGTAGGTGGTGGACAGCCACTTGCTCAAAGTCCCTCTGACTTGTTTTAAATTTAAAGCTTTGGCTATATAGTATTGTCACTTTATTTGAGCAGTAATCTCAATTATCCTTAGCATTCTCTTTTTTTAAGTCACCATTCGTAATTTCCTTTTGTAAATTTTAGGGAAAAAATGGATGCTCGACTGTAGTATTCATGATGGTAGGTGTTCATGATGCAATGAAACATCAGTTACGGCTACCAAATGACGATGGTTGAGAACCTGGTTTAAGTAACACTAATTTTACCCTTCAGTCGAGTTGGGGCCTGGGGGATCAACCCCCATCACATTCACGGTTCTGATTCATTGTCATTAGGTTTCTTTTTAGAGGTTTTATTTACAGCTTTTGGGACTGGCTTTTAGCTAATTGTTCAAAAGTCTCACCCCTTTACTGCATATTATTTTGATCATTGGCTATAATGATTGTTAGTGTTCTCTGTTTGCAATGAACTAGAAATTGCTCGTTGAGATTGAAAATTAAATTCTTTAATGGGGACCCGCTATGACTACAAAACCAAGTAATGGTATAGTAGATGCTTTTCTGATGGCGAGAGTGCAGATATTCTATAAGTGTGTGACATCTGTTTGATTGAGCCAATGCAAATGTGAAGTTAACCAAGATTTAGTATTTCCATATTTGACATTAAGCTATTCTTTACAGCTATTGCACAGATAATCCTGGTCTATTCAAGAATGCAGACACAGCTTATGTCCTTGCTTATGCGGTTATAATGTTGAATACTGATGCTCATAATCCAATGGTATGGCCAAAAATGTCTAAGAGTGATTTTGTACGCATGAACGCCACGAATGATGCTGAAGAATCTGCTTCTCCAGAACTCTTAGAGGAGATATATGATTCCATTGTTAAGGAGGAGATAAAAATGAAAGATGATCCTACAGGATTAGTGAAAAATAGTAAACAAAAGCTGGAAGTTGAGGAGAGAGGTCTCATCAATATTCTCAATCTGGCCATCCCCAAAAGGAGCTCTTCAACCGACTCCAAGCGTGAGAATGAGGCAATTTTCAAGCAAATTCAAGCTATAATAAAGGACCAAGGTGGAAAAAGGGGCGTCTTTTACACTTCACACAGAATGGAACTTGTACGCCTTATGGTTGAAGCTGTAGGATGGCCATTACTTGCTACTTTTGCTGTTACCATGGGTGAAGTAGATAACAAGCCCAGGATTGGTCTCTGCATGGAAGGATTCAAAGAAGGTATACACATAACACATGTTCTTGGAATGGACACCATGCGCTATGCCTTTTTGACATCTTTAATAAGGTAAGCCTCATTTTACTAAGTACTTGTCATCAGAATGCCTCGATTTTTGTTAAGTTCTTGGCTTTCTTATGAGTTTGTCCTCATGGTCTATTGTTTCTATTAGAAATGGTGCCAGTTTTTTTTAATCTTACAGCTGTTTACTATCTAAATATATTATGAGATAGTACATTGATCATGTTTTGTTATATTTACATCACCTGTCTAGAAGCGAACTATTTCAATTTAGTCCTTGATTTGAGTGTACACTAATCTCACATACTCTTACATCCATGTGTTCCGAGTCCAATTTGACCATTGTATAAGTGGTAATATAAGCATTCAAAGTGTATTGATGACTGATGTGCCCATTCAAAGTGTTTGGATTATTGGCCATAAAGAGTTTAAGGGACAGGTTATTTCGGTATTGCGTAGGGGTATAAGCATTGCACTTATGTAGTGTCTTAGGAATTGTAGAGAGGGTCTTTTGGGAAATCTCTTCCCATTGTAATCCCCGCTGTAATTTTCATATATTAAAATAAAATTTGATGTTTCATAAAAAAAAAATTGGTTGTACTTGTATTTCTAATATCCACTTCAGATAATTACTACAACAAAGTTGTCAGCAATAACACAATTGAAAATCAAACAAATATTATATGCAAATCAATCAAACATCCTGATGCAATTAACCTATATAAAATCACGTTGTAGTCATTTCTTGAGGTATCATTATGCGCACTTGGTAAGCCCTATGCTCTCCTAGTCTGATAAATCTTGGGGTGCATATCTTGGCCACAAGTTGGCAGAGTATAGTGAAGTTCCGTGACAGTTTTTCTTGATTGAACAATGCCTAGTTATGCGAATAACTTGTCTCCTGTTGATCTCTTATTCAATTCAATGTTCATAATAATCTGATGCGGAAACAACATTTTATTTGTTATCAGTAGTATTTCTCAAAGGAGATAAATGAATCTGGCTGTGACTTTTGTTTGTATGACTTCAATGTTTGAAAGATGTAATTGGCAATTTCCCACTGGAGATGGCTTGAATATTCATGTGGATTTTGTTTTCCTTGTGCTTAGCATGTGCAGTTCCTCCGGGAGTGAGACAAAAGCAATATATATTTTGGTAATTCGGTGTGCAGTTAGATTATCATGTTGATACTCTTCCAAAGAAAATTATTCGTAATATAGTGCCATTTGGTTCAGTGCGTCGCACTCTAGTAAAGATGTCTGGACCTTGTATATTAGCTGAGGTGGTTGTCAGCCCAAATAAAATCAAGTTCTGGCAGCCGAAATGCTAAATGCATATTTTACAGAAGCAAGAAAAACTGTAGCTTCTGGCGAAATGCCATTATCTTTCCTGTAAAATCAGTTCTTGACAAGCTCTGCATAACTCACCCCTTGCAGTCTACTAACTTACAAAAGCAGAGCCTCAGACAGTCAAAGTATTATAGATCAGTATTTTCAGTCATATATAGAAGCAATGCATTGAGCAGATTCGTTATAGCTTCCTGCCATGTTTATTTTGCAGAGAGTTCCATAAGGATTGTAACAAACCCCCCATCTTTGTGCATAACACATTTCTCGAAAATATCTTCTCCCAAAACAGCCAATACCAAATATTCTACTGATGATTTACTGGAATAGTGGTTTTTTTGCTGGTGACTTTTGAGGTGTGCGTAACATATTTCTTGAAAATATCTTCTTCCAAAACACCCAAGATAAATCTTGACAGTTCCGTGATAAATCTAGTTTTATTCCTTCATAATATTATAGAGCAACCACCATTCTTCATTTGGATGATTTCCTGCTAACTCGTTTTTCAAGACAATCCTAGCATAAATTCAACAGTGATCATAAAAGTTTCTTTGATACAAGATGAATAAATATTGCCAAGAGATCATTAGATGCATTAGCAAAATGTACTGGTTCATACAACTAGAAATTTCAGAGATGTTGAGTATCTGGTCATGGCATCTTTCTACCATACAGAAGCGAGGTTCTGTAACTTGTTAAGAACTTCGATAGCGTGACTATTAGATAGGCTGATTGAAAGTCTGGGATGATCACAAACACTTTATTTTATGATCTACTTAAATGTCATAACAGCTTTGCATCTGTGGCATTTTTACATAATCCACTGACTGTTGAAAGTTATGCTTGCTGTTTTTGTTTTTTTTTTTTTGGGTGCATTTGTTGTTTGTTTGTTTTTTGGAAGGATAACCGTATGCGTCTAAAAAATGAATTGCAGGTATACTTTCTTGCATGCACCAAGAGATATGCGAGGGAAAAATGTAGAGGCACTACGCACACTACTTACTTTATGTGATACTGAGATCTATGCCTTTCAAGACTCTTGGTTCGCCATTCTTGAATGCGTTTCGCGCCTTGAATATTCAGTATCATGGCCTGCTATGACTGCAACTGTTATGCAAGGATCAAATCAGATTTCCAGAGATGCAGTTATTCAATCCCTTAGAGAGTTGGCTGGCAAACCTACTGAGAAAGTCTTCGTGAATAGTGTCAAATTGCCCAGTGAGACAGTGGTGGAGTTTTTTACTGCTTTGTGCAGTGTGTCAGCAGACGAGTTAAAACAGATCCCAGCTCGCGTTTTTAGCTTGCAAAAGGTTGTTGAAATTAGCTACTACAATATGGATCGTATACGACTGGTAATCTCCACCTGCTAAACTTTTGCTTTCTTAACCTTTTAGTTGCTATTTTCGTGGATGATTTACCAGGACTAACTCAGCAGGCCAGCCTAAATAGCTTACGTTTTTATGAATTTCTTATTTACAGAAGTTTACCTCTGTAGGTTGAATATTGTAATATTTCCACTTATTCAGTCACAACTCTGAATCTAGATTATCTCCATCAACAATCTTCTCTGATGAGAGACACTCTCTTGCTCCTTTGTAGCCATAAGAACAACGTAAAGCTTGAACAACAACTCCTCAAAGAGCAGCCCCTTTTGGTTGTGATGCTTCACATAGTTGCCTGGAACAATTCCGATGGATTGTGGAACAACCCATGAAACACCTAGCACATTAAGTGCCCTGTGCCAAAATGAAAGAGAGAATTGGGCAATGAACGAAAAAGTGACCAGATTCTTAGATTTGCATTTTCACAGCATGCACCCATTAGGGGATCACTCTACATCAACATGCACTGTTCCCTCGCGAATCAACATTACAATATTTTGTGTCTTAGGCGTTTGCAAACAATCATCTTTCACGTTTTGTCAGCTCAACTGAAAAAGTTGTAATATTCTTATGTGGGTCAATATGTAGATCATTTTTCTCGACCTGTTATATCAAGGCACTCTCAGAGACCAAATTTCCTGGGGTTCATATAGATGCTACTTCCATCAGGTTTTCTACTTGGTTCCACTAGAGGTCCATGTTAAAATATGGGTGCATCATTGCAGAAGGTTGTTGTACAACTTCTTATAATTTTTTCAACCAATTATGTTAATGACTATATCCATGTCTTTCTCTATTTCTTGTTATGGTTCCACATGGCATCGTGATATCATCTTTCTAGCTACCCTCTGTTTCTTAAGATGTTCTACTGTCCCAAACTCTGTTCCCCACATCAGTAACTTCTACATTGGTATCTCTTGCCTCTTGACATGGGCATGCACATATCGGGAATACTCTCGTGCAAATCATTTTTCCCGTCTTTTCCCCAAGGATGCCTACCTTCCTGTCCCCTTTTTCAAGTATGTGTGGGAAACCCCTGTACATAAAAAGGTACAGTTTTTCTCATGGCTAGTAGGGCTGGGTTAAATTCTCACAGGCGATGCTACAAATTCGTTTTCAGCACATTCAGTTATCCCCAAACTGGTGTGTGTTGTATAAGTATGAATCCTGGAATCTAGATCACATTGCACTGCGCTCTGAACAGGGTGCTAACTGCTAGGGAAATTGGGCTCTCCTGGACTGGACTGGACCACAATCTATAAAGGAACTGTTTCAGACCAATACGGGTAGTTTCATTGCAAGAGGAGTAAAGTTCTATGGGGAGTCGTCCAGCCCTGTGCTGTCCTTAAGGCTAGAAAGAAATAAGAGAGTGTTGATGTGGAGGAGCCCTTAGATGAAGTTGGGGATAGGATTAATTAGGTTGCGCAGGGGTTTCAGTCCACAAAGACTTCAAAATATGTTTTGTTTTTTATTTCTCCAGACATTAAAGTGTTCTACTTCAGTTTGAATTTCTCTGCTAGGGATCTCTCATCTCTTGCACTTCCCATTTTTTTAATTTTTAATTGAATAAAATCTGTTTATGATTGAAAAAATACATAGATATGCACATACATTGTGTGTAACTGTGTATGACGCGTGATTTATGAATATGCTAGAAATTTCTAATTTGCTTGATCTATTCAGGTCTGGGCTAGAATATGGTCTGTCTTGGCCCATCATTTTATCTTTGCTGGGAGCCATCCTGATGAAAAAGTTGCAATGTATGCCATAGATTCTCTTCGGCAACTTGCCATGAAATATTTGGAGCGTGCTGAACTTGCGAACTTTACTTTCCAGAATGATATCTTAAAACCATTTGTTGTTCTCATTCGAAGCAGCAGAAATGATTCTATACGAAGGCTTATAGTTGATTGCATTGTTCAAGTACGTATGCCTATCTTGTTCCCATCTATTTGAGCTTTATTGCAGTTTGATATATATATATATATATATTTTTTTTTTTTTTTCCTTTTTTTTTTCTTTTTCCATTCGAGCATTATTCCTGTTTGATATCAACATTCTGAGTGGTGTAACAGATGATAAAATCTAAAGTTGGAAACATAAAGTCTGGCTGGCGTAGTGTGTTCATGATTTTCACTGCTGCTGCAGATGATGACTTGGAACCAATTGTTGAGAGTGCATTTGAGAATGTAGAACAGGGTCAGAAGACTCAGAACCAACTTTATTCCATGTCTTTCTTTCTTGTGAATTTATTTTAACAGTTTAGTAACCTTCTAGAAAGTCATCTGACTCAAACAAGTGGTGCAGTTGTATTGGAACACTTCGATCAAGTTGTTGGGGATTGCTTTATGGATTGTGTTAACTGCCTCATTGGTTTTGCCAATAATAAAACTTCTCATCGCATAAGTTTGAAGGCCATTGCTCTCCTCCGCATTTGTGAGGATCGTCTTGCAGAGGTTCACTATAAAAGTTTTTACTTTTCACTGTTTATTATGTACACACACATGCACATACTATTTTAATAAAGGAACATTTCTGTTATTTCTTGCTCTAGGTCTTTTATGTATAGCAAAATTTTGGCACCACTAAAACCGTGGATTTGGGATAGGTTGTTTATGGAGTGGCTGCATATTGCATATTCACAGAGTGGGATGAGATAAGGACCACATTCAGATCATGATTTTGTCACTTTTTCCACAATCTGCTTTCCGTCTGTGTAATGTAGATTTTGCCCACCTCTGTAAATTGTCTTGTACCAGGTCTTATTAGCTATCATAACTTTCTGAGTGAAAACATCCAGGCACATCCTCACATTTTCTGCTGGACCTTTTATCTCAAATTCTGTTGGAAGTGTTAAAAGTAAAGATTTATAATTATAACCAGCGAATTTTGCTACAGCCTCGTAATGGTTTCTGATAGAACAGATTCAAATGTTTGCAATGAACCCTCTCCCATAAAAGGAAGGGAATAGGACAAAAGGAAAACAATGTGGAACAGGATACTAACATGTATATCCTGTTTATACTTGATCTTCTGTATGCACTATGCAATACAATGTAGAACTCTCTTACTTTTCAAGGCTCGGTACTGTTGTCAATCCTCTCAAGGATTCAGTCGGGCTTGTTTACATGAGCTGAAAAACAGTGTGGCCAGTGATAACTGTGGACTTGTGGCACTCATTAAATATATATTTCTCTGAGGTATACATGCATTCATTGCATTTTTCTTTTCTCGTACCAGGGTCTTATACCAGGTGGCGCTCTGAAACCTATTGACGCAACTGCTGATGAAAGTTGTGATGTTACTGAGCATTACTGGTTCCCTATGTTGGCTGGTCTCTCTGAGATAACTTCTGATCCAAGGCGAGAGGTCCGAAATTGTGCACTAGAGGTTTTGTTTGATTTGCTCAATGAAAGAGGCAGCAAATTCTCATCTTCATTTTGGGAGAATATTTTCCATCGAGTCCTGTTTCCTATCTTTGATAATGTGAGACATAGTGGAAAAGAGAGCTTTACATCGTCTGGGGATGAATTGCTTCGTGAAAGCAGCGTTCATTCACTACAGCTGCTGTGCAACCTTTTCAACACTTTTTACAAGGTAGCCATGTTGCTGATGAAATACAATCAATAGTTAACAATTTTGTTATATCCTAGCCATGTGTATGTATCTTGTTTCGCACCAACCTAACATACTAATTGGTCTCGTTTGTGTAGGATGTCTGTTTCATGCTCCCTCCACTGCTCAGCTTACTATTGGATTGTGCCAAGAAAACGGATCAATCAGTAGTCTCAATATCTTTAGGTGCATTAGTGCATCTTATTGAAGTTGGAGGTCACCAGTTCAGTGATCATGACTGGGATACTTTGTTGAAAAGTATAAGGTACACGTACACTATATCTTCCGCAAGCAGATATGCACAGCTTATCTCTCTCTCACACACACATGCAGTCTAATTCTCGCAACACACAATTACACAGTTCCTCATGCACATTCTGTGTGTCTCTCTGACACGCACTGTAATTCTCTTAAAACACAATTAGTGATTTTTAATTTATCTTCTATTGGTTATTTTTCAGCTGCATTTCTCTTATTGCTGATGTTACTTTGATCTGATGATTTTGGCCAGGGATGCTTCATACACAACCCAACCCCTTGAGCTTCTCAATGATTTGGGGTTTGAGAACACCAAGCACCATAGATTATTGGCAAGAGACTTGGACAGCCCTTCACAATTACCCGCTGGAAGTGATTTTTCCTATAATCATCATGATACTGTCTACGAGAATGGGGATGCAATAGGAATAGATGCCAATGTTGATGGAATTGCACTGGACCATAATCAAGAAATAGTACGCCCAGTGGATGTGGAGGGATCTGAAGGTTTGAACCTTCACATGCTACACGAATATTGCTTGCAGTGACTGCATGCAAATTGCCGTAGTAACTATGCCTGAAGCTTAAGCTTTGATTGTCTTTCTGTAGGCATGCCATCACCATCTGGACAAGGAAGCTTCCAACGCAGTCAAACATTTGGACAAAAGATCATGGGAAACCTGTTTGGAAGGAATTATATCAGATTACCTAAGAACCGTACATCTGATGTATCTCAACCATCTTCTCCATCCAAGGTCGGTTGGTATTGCTTCTATATTTTGATGATTGATGCAGTTTACCTTGTCTATTGTAGTCATGCATCTAATATATTTTCTGTATCCTTATTTGTTCAATGTCAATGTGCAAACAATTTTCTTAACATGTAATTGTGAAGGCCCTAGTCTTGCTGCTTCTAACTGCAAGCATTTTGATCTTAACAAGCTAGCTATATCAATTTTCTTCGGCACAAATGCTGTCCTTGGACCTTGGACTTTAGTATGAAAAGGAAACGGATATTAAAATTATTGCAACATAAACACAAAATTGTATCATTTGAAGTGGAAAAGCCCTTTCCTTGGAGTTTTCTTTACTATCATGATGTAAGCGCGCAAACTAAGAATGAAAATGATTACACAAGCTTGGGACGGGTTTATTTCCTGGAAGCTCAATAAATTTGAATTGCAACTTCTAGTAAGTCAAGTGACTAAGAAATATAAGTAAGGGATGCATTGAACAATCTACCAATCAAGAAACAGAAGGGCTCAACATTTTTTAATTATATCCCTTTGGAAGGAGGCGTTCACATGTTCGCATAACATACTTTTGGTTGATGTACCTGGTTGAGCCCTTCTGGAAGGTGGACATCACTTTCTGCAAATTACGAAATCTGTTGTTCCTTAGTTGTATTTTATGAAATCATTAACTTGATTGCAATAAGCAGGTGATCACCAAAACATTTCATTGTAGTAATAGTCAATTGCATTTTCTTCATTGCATTAGCTTTCAAAATTATCTTAAATAATATTGTTTGACTAATGGACCCTTCTGATACTTAGGGAGTGAATGTTATAAACTGGACTTGACTTTTCCTTTTGATTCCTCTAGGTTCCTGATACTGTTGTGGAGTCAAATTCCAGAGATGAGGAAGAGAGTCCAATCCTGGGAATCATTAGGAGTAAATGCGTCACACAGTTGTTACTGTTAGGTGCCATTGATGGTATTCAGGTATTTTAGTAAGCTACTTCATTATCTCATTTTCAAATCAAGTGCTTTTTATCATAGTTCTTACTTGGTTGCTCTTAATCTAATAATGATGTCGCATTTTTTTGATTACCAATAGATTCTTGATATCTCCCATTTTTTTATTCCGTCTCAATTGCTCAAGTCTTAATAATGCCATACCCTCCAGTTGACTGTTGACCTACAAAATTGTGAACACACAT
Source organism: Ajuga reptans (assembly GCA_032274785.1). Taxonomy (NCBI): domain Eukaryota; kingdom Viridiplantae; phylum Streptophyta; class Magnoliopsida; order Lamiales; family Lamiaceae; genus Ajuga; species Ajuga reptans. The sequence continues at coordinate 1,202,910 of JAUEKW010000009.1, forward strand.
TGTTGAACTCTTTATTCATATAAATGTTCTACAAATTTTTATGGTTCAGAACCTTTTTTCTGAGCTTAATGTTACTTAGTTAGACGTGCTGACTGAGGAAAATGACATTTAAGTTGCTAGAATGTTCTGAGAGTATATGTTATTTATCTTTATAAAACATTGTTATCATCATGTTCAACCTTGCAGAAAAAGTACTGGACCAAGTTGAATGCACACCAAAAGATCACCATTATGGAGATTTTGTTCTCTATCTTGGAGTTCGCTGCCTCTTACAATTCTTTTAGTAATCTCAGATTGCGAATGCACCAACTTCCCGCAGAAAGGTTGGCTGATAAGTTCCTCAACTCACAAACTTTGCAGTGCTTTTTTTATTTTATTTATTTATTTTTGAAGAATGCAATGCTGAGTTATTATACTTTCATAAGAGAACTTTTTTGTAAGTTGCGGCTTTTTTTCCTGGACAGGCCACCGCTGAATCTTCTCCGTCAAGAGTTGGCTGCAACGTGTATCTATTTGGATGTCCTACAAAAGACCACAGCAACCGTTGATATTCATAAAGAGGGGGACGTCGAAGAAGAGAAAGTTGAAGGAATTGCTGAAGGAAAGCTTGTGTCTTTTTGTGAGCAGGTACTCAGAGACACATCTGATTTCCTGTCAAGCATGGAAGAGACAGCTAATATGGACGCTCATCGAGTTCTAGAACTACGAACGCCAATTATCATCAAGGTACAACCTATTTCATGGTTAACTAGTGCAAATATTTGTGCCTATTGAATACTGTCGTAAAACTGAGTTCATGTTTATGGATTTATCATCCATGTAGTAGTTCCTACTACAAATCCAAATATGGAATGGACACTAGGCCAAACCTCGTATCAGAATGATATATGTGTTCTATTCTTATTTAAGTTGACATTTCCAAAAGAAATAATTTGCTTGCTTCCATATAATTCTTCCTGGGCAATCCCACTAATTTGCGATCTTCATAGTTTAATGACTTGATTGATGTTTCAAATTTATGCATATCTCCTTGAGTTACTATAATCACTCTTGAAGTAAATGTCAATGAAGGTATTTGTTTTGACATACTTTATCTTCAATATTTATTTGAAGTATAATGCAGGACATACTGTGTGAAGTTTGAGGCATGGTTTTGTAGTTGTGATTCTTGACTCATCTTTGACACTATTGCTTCCTTATTAACCACTATACACACATATGTTTGGCACATAGTTAAGCCGCTAGGAAGGCTGCACTTTTCCTGGTTCTGAAAATTTATTTTAATTGCTCTGAAATTCTTGTGTTAAGATATAAGCTTGATTCATGGTGTTCCAGGTTCTGGAAGCCATGTGCCACATGAATGTCCGGATTTTCAGAAGTCACCTCAGGGACTTATATCCTTTGATTACGAAACTTGTCTGCTGTAACAAGGTAAACTCCTATCCTGACATGGCTTTTGCAGTTTTGCGTTTCCAATTTATCATATTTAGGAACATAAACAGCTTGCATTTTCTTTGGTGCTTTATCTTAGTGATAAAATCATAGAGGTCTGCCAGTCAAAAAGATCCAAGGTTTGCTGACATTTTTTCATTTTCCCCTATTTAAAGATGTTAATGTAGCCATAATTTGGGTTATTGGGTACAATTTTTGGCATAGAAAAACCAATTATCTGATTACGTATCATTAAAAACTAACCCAACTTGAACCTAATCTTATTAATGTTAAACTTGGTACTATAACGTGCAATATCTACCTTCCATTTGTAAATGCACATGGCTGTGTTTGTGTATTGTTGAATTGTGGATACTCTATTGATGTGGTGTACCACTGCTAAACCCATTGTATCTATCAAATTACATCCTTTTGTGCGTCCATGTTATATACACGTCAGCTAAACCCTCCTGACAAAGTGCCCGGAATTGCACGCATTTAGCCTGTTAAAAAAAAAGGACCCTTTATGATTGAACACCAACAAGCTGAAGAAGATGCACAGATATTCATTTCAGTACCAAAACCGTGTTGCTATCGTCCTGGTTCTAGCATTCTAACGAGAAATCCCTTTTTCAGATGGAAGTTCGTGCAGCCATCACTGATCTTTTCGGGATGCAGTTGAAAACACTGTTACCGTAAAGTTGCTTTTCCAGAGAGGCGAGAAAGTCGTATACTTTAAGCTTTCCTTACCTTCCGAACTTTGGTCGTGATGGTGCTTCACGATTATGAAATTCTTAGACTATATAGATTTTGAAGAAATGGAATGAGAGGTGTGTTTACAAGTGTCTTGTTTGAAATGTGTTGTCAATTTTGACATCTCTGTAAAATTTTGTAAGATTATTGAATAGTACCATTTGGCGGCTGAATTCTTTTACAAAGTTAATTTCCTTGGTGTGTCTAATGTAATGCTGTAATGATTTATGTCACAAGAAATTCTAGAGCAGATTTATCAACAAGTACACGCATCTTCGCGATTGGTTTGGACCCCTCTCTCTCTCTCTCTCTCTCTCTCTCTCTCTCTCTCTCTCACACACACACACACAAATCCTTGTGCACCAGGCAAGTCTGATATAGGATCGTACTCTATTCCACGGGCCCTACTGATTCACGCCCATGTTTAAGTGATAATAGGTCCCTGTACCCTCGCAGGTAATTTGAAAAAACTTGTTTATCACTTCAACTTGTTTTCACAACA
>JAUEKW010000011.1:0-15649 GCA_032274785.1 Ajuga reptans
GTTTAAAAAAAAATTGTGAAACGTAATCTTGTGACACGTGTCCAATTCCTTAAATGTAGGAAATCATCAATTCAATTAATTTTTTGCCCTTCTCTTTTAATAAATAGTAGGGATGTGTCAGGTCAGGTCGAAATTCCATCAGGTCATAAATTGGTGAGTTTTTTTAGCTTGTTTCATTTTTCTAAGATTGTCGGGCCGACCATACTTATCATGTCGGATCTCTTAGGTTTGATGGTAGTTCAAACTAAAGATTCATATATCTCAATCCGTCTAAAGTGCCGTGCCAGACACACCAATATTGCTTGGGATTTGGAAATATTTTGTTGTAATTTTTTAAAGGAAAATACTTTCTCGACTAATTTTCTTTTGATTTAGTGATTGTCGAAAAAGTATTTTCTATCAAAAGTACAATAAAATATTCTCATACCTGAAGCAATGTTGGTGTGTCGAAAATACATGAAGTACTATAGTTCATGAGTTGTGATACTGAACAAAATTGATAAACAAAATATACTACAAAACCCCTTTACAAAAAACAAAAAATAAATTTTCTAAAAGAATACAACAAATTCTTGAAGCAACACATTGTCTCCACAAAATCTCTCAAAAAATGTTTGTCACTAAAGAATGGAATATACAAAGTAAACAATATGAACAGGAACGGACCCATCATGCCCTTATGAGGGGCCTTGCCCCCCTCCCCCCCTTTTTTACTAGGATATTTATTTATGTACATTAATTTTTTATTTTTTTTAGTACATGTATTTATAAAATGTTGAGCTTTGGCCTCCCTCCTATTTGAAGTTTCTGGTTCCGCCACTGAATATGAACAATACATTTTCATCAAGAGCCTGTTAGTAAATCTATATCCGTCATCTCTTTCGGCGACTGCTCGGCCATTTCAATGCTCGTTTCGCCAACATTTCCGGCGCCTCCCACCGGAAGGGGATCCGTGCTCCCTCCTAACTTCTTCGTCTTTGGCGGCATCGGGACGCCGTCGCCTTTCTTCTTCACCTTGTTGTGCCAACTCATCAATGCCTTGCTTGTTTGCTCATCAAATATAGACTTCTTCATGTGTGATCCCATCTGAAGTTTTACACCAAAAGGCATGAGAAATATGGCCAACATTGGTGGAGTTTTGTTTACAATCTCTAGAAGCCTCTAGAGTACTCTACTGTGTGTTATAGAAGACACAGCTTATTTATGATTTGGGCCCACATAAAGTGTATCGGTCTCTTTTTGAAATGTACGGTAAAGTATTTTAGAGAATCTAAGTATCTCGCAGAAAGATGAGATGTAACCATATATTTAAGCAATAAATAAATTATATAAGCCTTCATCACATTTTTCCATTATTTACCTAAATGAATTAAGATCTATAAAAATTTCACAATTGTTTCATTTTTTTTTTTTTTAAGGGAAAGATTGTGGAGAGAGTGACCTGTGTAACAAGTGCATAAAGTGGAAGTGTAATGTAGCTGCACAGAAACTGTACACCTATCCTGCCACCAAAAATAACACATTCCATCAGAATGTAAGAATTTGACAAACTAAATGTATCATCAATAGAGGTTGCGAAATCGACCCGGCCCGTTTCCTGCTGCCCAGCCCAACGGCCCGGCCTGGCACTGTCCACCCGATATTTTAGACAGGGTGGGGCCATAGGAATCTTGCCCCGAAAAGTCATCGGGCCAAACAGACCCGACCCGATAGGGTCAAAATCCCAACGGGCCTCAGAGCAGCTCGAAAATATAGTATATTTTAGAAGGATGGACGGGCCCAGCCCAACTTATGATTAACGGGGCCGGGCTGGGCTGCGTGAATTACCACCTCTAGTTTCTTCAATACTTACCCAATACCGACTCTGATGACAGCAAGTGTGAAATGACTATGGAAGCAAGAATGCATCCCAAATTCATACTGCATAGCAATACATTGTTTCAGCCATTTGTTTGTAGTAGAGAGAGAAAGAGATTGAGAGAGAGAGAGTACCGTAATCCAGAGGAAGTATGTTATCTCAAACGCATTCTGAAAATAGAAAACAAAGAACAAAAAACAATGTCAAATTTTATATTACGGAGCAGAGATGGCAAAATTGACCCGGTCCGATGAGCTAGTCCAGCCTGCCCGACATTGTATGCAAGCTAGACAATAGGAATCTTAACCCCAAGTATTAAAGGGTGTCTGGCCCCGACAAGCTGAGGGCCGGCCTGACAAATCTTAGTTTATCTTAAGAGTATGGTCCAATTTTAGCCCCGACGAAATTTCGAACCATCCCAACATATGACGTCAGTCCAATGGATCGGCGACTAAACCAGTGGACTCAGGACGGACCTGGACCGAGATTCTGTCAGGCTGAAAAATGGTAACCTCAAGCTCAGCCCATCCTCCTATATTATACTAAACTTTGTCGATCTAGCCGGTGGCCGCCCGGGCCCGACGATACTTCGGGCTACGATTCTTACAGCTCAGACCGGGGTTGTTAAGGTAAGAATTGAACCTGAAAAAGGACAAGATGGATTAGAGTAAGAACTAAAGTGGGCTTGCTAAACCAAAAATGTCGATCAGAGACTGAAACAAGAGGAATCCCTTGAACAACTGCGTGTTTTTCGTGGATTTCGATAGCCATCTGAGTTATGATCGATTGAAGCTTCGTCCCAACTGCTAAGATAATCTTAACCATTCAAATAGATCAGTAATATGACGTCGTTAATACATCAGCAGTGATTATGAAGACGATCTAAATTTCTTAAAAAATATGCCTTATCCTTACCACTAGGGGAATTACTGACAGCACAAACATTGCTTCCCCTCCTGTAATAATGCCATAACATCTTATATGAATAGATATTTAAAGATGTTCTAGAGCAGGCAAATCGGGCTGGCTCGAGCCACTGTCGACTCAGGCCCGAATTGCCAGCTCTACTTAAAACGAACGGATATTAAAAACAGACGGACCTCCAACATTTAAAAGCAGATAGATCACTGTAGTCAACCATAAATGTGGCCTGAAAATTGCATCAAGACATTAAAACATCATACATAATTTTAGAACATAACTAATTTTTAAAAGGGATTAAAGAAAGAAAAAAAAAACGTACGGAATTCCTACGACAATTTTGAAATCATCTTCCAACGATCTTTTGATGTACTTCTGAAAGTTGAACTTAGTTCCAGGAGACAAATGCACCTATGTTTGTGTCCAATCAAAGAATAAATTAATCAATGTAGATTAATAGCTGCAGTGGCATAATCGACCCGGCCCGATTGACCAACCTGCCCGCCTGACATTTTAGAGGCACTGACTGGATCATGGGAGTCTTGACTCGAAATACCATTAGGGTGAAATTTTGTTTCGGCCCGATGGAAGGTCTAGCTTGGCAAATGGTGTTGCCGTCGGGCCAGGTCGGGCTGCCTGAATTGCCACATCTAGTTAGCAGTGGCAATTCAGGCTTCCCAACCCACCATATCGGGCCAATGACATATGTTGGGTCGAGTCAGCCTTGCCCCAAATTACATTAGACCAAAAATTGTTGAGCTCGGCCCGGCCCATCTTTTTAGCTACACTAAGCTATGTTTGATTGCGGCTGGGGAAGGCTGAGGTACTGTTGGCTGGGGTAAATAAGTTGGGGGTAAATAGAGATAATAGAGAGAAACATGTCTTTTCAATTACAAAAATAAAAATTAAAAAATACGCAATTGACAACCTACCCCAACCAAAAAATGCTCCAACCTTGCTCATGCGAAACATCACCACGTTGCCAGCCGGTTGGCAACCCTAATCAAACATAGCCTAAGATTGTTAGGCAAGTCTATGGTTTGCCGGGCAATTGGCACATCAGGTCGGGCCTATTAGGCCCAATGAAACTTCAGGCCACGACTCATATGGCCCATCGAGTCTGAAATGTCGACGGTCTTGATTGGGCTAGGCCGATTTTGGCACCTCTAGCTATTATTAAGGGTTATTTGTTTTTATTACAACACACACGGCACAGAGACATCACTCACCGAGACGAATCCATGGCGCAAAGTGAAGTAATCAGGTCTCTGTACTGAATATATCATGTGGCGAAAAAAGCAAACCTGAAATTGTAGAAAATTATAACACGAAAAATGCAAGTGAAAAAATGCAGTAAAAATTTGTGTTCTTACAATGTAAAATAGAATGGGGTTTTGCATCCATGGCCTCGAGTGACTTTTAACAAAAGAATCCTCGTGTGTAAGTCTGAATCTTGAAGGATCTAAGTAACAAATGATCATGAAATTAAACATAGTTTTTTAAACTTTTTGAGGAAATACCTACTAATATTCAACAACAAGGATAAACCTTGCATAAGACAATTTTCCGTAAGACAAAAGTTACTTTTATCATAGAAAAATTATTACTTTTAACGTAAAAAGAGTGAGCTTTTATACACTAGTTGCACATATCTTAGATCGGTGTAACCTAGGTCATGGGCGGATGTGAGCAGCTTTTTATGAAAAGTTATTAGTGTTTATGCTGAAAAGAATTAATTGTTATGAAGAAATATATCATGCTGAAAAGTATATGTTTATGCTGATAAATATTTCTTTTTTTGAAAAAAGATATTATGCAGAAAAGTGAATATCTTTTTTCCAAAATAAGTAATATATTTCAGTATATACAGTGATATTTTTTCATTAAAATCTTCACACAACCGTTCGCAAATCCGAATTGCACGGACCTAAAATATGTGCATCTAGTGTAAATGAGAATTTGAACGTAACAGAATGTTACTTCTATTTAAAAAAAAATATTTTCTGAAAACGTTTGCCTTTGTATAAAACTTAATACTCAAAGTTACACTTTTTGTATCAAAAGTAACATGTTTATTGTAAAAGCAACTCGGTAAGTTCTATGCTACCCAAGTGGGTAGTATCACGCTTGCATGATCCACCATACACTTGGAAAGTGTATAAAGATCAAATAATTATAGGTATTTGATCTCCATACACTTTTTAAATATACAGTGGATCATCCACTTGGATACTACCCGAGTAGGTAGCAAGTAACTCTCATCTTACGTAAAGACATTCGTAAAACCGTCTTATTTAAGTGTTGCCAACAATATTACCACCATTAGATACTTCAGCTTCAATCTGCCTTTCCCATTCTTTCCATCCCCGAATCTACACAACAATGTCACACCAGGGGCAAAAAAAAGGAAATATTACACTTTTTCAAGATGTGCCACATATTTCGATAGAACAATCGGGGGTATTATAGTACCTTCAACCTCCCAAGCATCATCGTTATAGCGCTGTAAAAGACATGAAAAACGGCTAAAAAGAAGATGAAAATGTGAAGCTGATGAAGTCCATTAGACGATATAAGAGGCACATATCCCTGTTGCATTGAAGAGACATTCTTTTGTTCAAAAACGCGTGCGCGCGTAAATATGAGACATTTTGTTAGCATTGAAGAGACATTCTTTTGATAAAAAACGCGTGCGCGCGTAAATATGAGACATTTTGTTAGCATTGAAGAGACATTCTTTTGATAAAAAACGTGTGCGCGCGTAAATATGAGACATTTTGTTAGCATTGAAGAGACATTCTTTTGATCAAAAACGCGTGCGCGCATAAATATGAGACATTTTGTTAGAACTTATATAGTACCTCGTGACAACCTGCTGACGGACTATCAGCAGATAAAATCCTGCGCTCGTACAAAAGGAGCCTCCTGTGATGATCACCACCCGACTCTTTAGGGTCGGGTGAATGTGGAGGCTCGTGAGAAGTCTCGGGTGAGTGTGGAGGCTCGTGAGAAGGCTCGGGTGAATGTGGAGCCTCGTAAGCAGGCTTGTGTATCTCGTCGAAGTCACATGGCAACATCGTGTTGGCGATTCGCTCCGGAATGCAGATTCTGGTTATGTAGGCCTGCCCAAATGTTAGAAGCAGAGATATGAATCCCAGAATCATAAGCTCTGTAACAAAAACAAAAACAAAAACAAAAACAAAAACAAAAACGAAAGAAGTCAGAATGATAATGTGGCCAAAAATAAGAAAAAAGAAGTGAGATTCATGAAGCTTTTACCTGCTTTAATTTTCTCAAGAGCTTCAACCAATGAGAATTTCTTTCTCTTAGTGAAAGTCTACAAAATAGTAAGAAATTTGATCATTAGTTCATAATTCTTAACTAAAAGGAAAATCTGCTGCAAAAAAATTTGACTAGATCGAGTGTTTGCCTAGTCCCTACATAGACGCTAGGCTCTCATTGACCGTCTATAAAATAAAATTTCGATTCCTTCCCGTGTAACCACATTATGCCCCGACTAGACGTTAGACCCTAGTCTACGGTCACAACTAGTATCTAGCGATTTTTGCAATATTGAAAAGACACGGTGGATCAAAATCAAGAAATCCAAATTATATATACATTAGTTTGGCTTTATCATCTTCTACCATCAATACAAATAAAAAATCTCCGACTAGCTTAAGTGCTCGACTACTCCCTGCATAGGCGCTAGCCGCTAGCTCTCATTGGCCATCTATTTTTTTTTTATTCTTCCTCGTCTAACCACATCTGTACCCCGACTAGACGTTAGGTCCTAGTCTGTGGTCCCAACTAGCGCCTAGCGATTTTGCAAAAAACGATGAATCAAAATCAAGAAATCCAAAATACCAAAAAAGAATGAATCTGCATTATCTTGGCTTTATTATCTTCAACCATGAATACAAATAAAAATCAAGATTCAAAACCAAGGAATGCTATTAACAAACTGCAAATCTTCGAATCTAACACAAAAAAAAGGGGGGATTAAAAGATGAAATTACCTCTCCAACTTTGTGAAGAGTTTTCTCCAAAATGATAGAAATTAAAACGATGACTAAACAAACTAACGAAACGGCCCATGTCGGAGTGTTGTCGAGCTCCCTCCCTCCTCCTCCTCCTCCTCCGCCCATGTCTTTCGTCGTCGTCGACAATCGATAATCGGAAGTGAAAAAAATAAAATAAAAATTAGATGTGAATAATTTCTCATGGAAAATTTGATCAAGTTTTGACAAGTTTCCTAAAATAGTAAAATGAAGAAGAGTTTTGAAGAGAAGAGCAAGGCCGGTTCAGGGGAGTTGTTGAAGTGGTGTAACGGAATTGAACCGGGATGTGTGGAGATTAGTCATGTAATTGGACTTTATTTACAGGATGCCATTGTGAAAATTATATGGCATGAGTGTTTGTAGGGATTTTTGGAGGTAACCATTCGAGCAACCCGACCAACCCGTCGGACCAACATTATATATCAGGTTGGGTTGGGTCAGCCTACAATTCCATCGGACAAAAAATTAGCGAGTAAAGCCCAACCCGTTCCTCTAAAATAATGTGGCTCATCCCGTCTAAAATGTCTGATGGGCTGAACCGGCCCATTGGATCCGTCTGGCCAATTTTCTAGGGATTTTGTTGGTGAATGGTGGATTTTCTGACCAGTATGGGGAGAAATTAATAACAAAGATTATACATTGGTTATTTTATTTAAGTTTGCCTAAATGGTAAATATTCGTTCGTTTGTGGAGCAAAGGTAATTAACTAAAGAAAATAATTTGGGAATTATATTTAAGAGAAAACTATAATGGACCCAACCTAATGGGCTGATTCAGTCAACCCGACATTTTAAACGAGCTGGCCACATGAATCTAGGCTCAAAGTATTATCGAGGCCAACAGACCCGACCTAATAGACCAATAACCTGCGAGCCCAACAATCTTAATGTATTTTAAGGGGATCGGTCGGACTCACTAATTTTTGACTGATACAGAAGAATTCAAGAAAGAGAGATGAAATAAAAACAGATTATTAGAAATTAACATTGTAATCAGCTACTTCTATCCTCAATTAACAAAGCAATATTCAAATTAGAAATTAATCCAATCTAGATGGAAATTGATTTTGCTGCTGAGAATCACTGGGGACGAACACAGGAAGCTGACCTCCTCTCTGTGACCTACCCTGCTGATAGTAACTCGAAGTCGAGCTTCGTTGCGGGCCCGATCGCGCGCTCCTGTTCAGTTGTTCGTTCACAAGCGGGCCCCCGAAGAAAATCGACTGGCCCGTGTACGTAAGCTCCGTTGCAGAGGAAGACCCCACACTCCTGGAGGCGGACGAGACGAATCTGCCTGCTTCCGGGTCCCAGTACACCGAGGATTTCGGGTTTTCTCCAGGGCCCGCATTGTTTTTCCTCGTCTGAACCGGGCCGGGTAGTGATGAGTGCACGGTCGAGGATTGATATATCGGGTTGAAATGGTCCCTGCCAGACGAGTGCGGGCCCAACGGTGAAGGAGTGAGATTTGCAGCAAGAGGGCTGCTAGCACAAGTATCGGTGTCTTCCCGACTGGCCCGGCTGGGAGGATACGAGCTCTTGGTTGGCGATAGTCTTGACGGGCCTGCTCTGGCGGACTCGTAATATCCTTGCTTTGTACTAGCTGGGCTGCTTTTAACACTCATAGTCGTGCTCGATAGATGGTCAGTGTCGTAGTTGTGAGGCCTCGAACCTATGGGCCGTAAAACAGACGATGAAGCTCGGGCCTTGGCGCCAGCTTTGATCGCCTCGTTAGTGTCCAGTTTTGCGAGCTTCCATGCACTGATCTTAACGGGCCTTTGGGATGTTCGTTTTCCCTTATCAACGGCGTCTGGATCGACTGTTGATGGTAATCGTCCTGGCTCAAGGTGTGGAACAATTTCATCCTGGAAAATGCCAGAAAAGAAGGATCAATCATTCAAATTTCGAGTTCAATAGACTTTCAATTAGAGGTGGCGATTCAGCAGCCCGGCCAATACCATATGTCGGGTCAGGCCGGGCCCGGCTGAAATTCCATCAGGCTGAAAATTGCTGAACCCAACCTAGCCCAGCCCCCTAAAATACACTAAGGTTGTCGGGCCGGCCAGTCTAAAACGTCATGTGGGCAGGGCCAATCCATCGGGCCAGGCCGGGCCACCAGTTAACAACAGATAAAGAGGAGCCAGAAAAACAAAAGGGTACCTGATGATCCATAAATATCCTAGGTGGAGTACACCAAGCACCTTTATATTGTATCCCCATTCCGACGGAGCTTCTTCCACTCATGGCAGTCACAGCAGAGCTCGATGGAGACGAAGGCAAACTTTGTTGATCGCCTCCTCCATCTACTGAAGGTCCAGGCGGTTCGCTCTGGGTCCTCATAGCAACTACGTATTCATATGTCGTGATACCCTAAAAACAAGACGAATAAATAAATAAACATAATTATCGAAGTAGGAATGGAGCCCGAATAAAGACAGAAGGTGCACCTTTCGGATAAGAATGATATGGAAAAAGAACAATTCTCCCAAAGGAACTGTTGCAAGAAACGAAACGGTTGTACACAGGGCCTGATAGAGAAGCAAACGCACATGTAAACGTTAAACTAGACCATCATACTAGAAATGTAACATTTGTGAAAAACCGTCTTCTGTAAGATGAGTTTCACTTTAATCATAAAAAGTGACTTTTGACGTAAAAACTATTACTTTTTCAAAATTGTTACTTTTGCATAAAGGTTAGCTCTCAAAGTAACACTTTTTACATCAAAAGTAACATTTTTTTATGATAAAAGTAACTCCCATCTTACGGAAAGGTACCCGTAAGCCAGTCTTATCTAAGTGTTTTTGCAATACAAGAAAACGAAAAGTAACTTGTATTAAAACAAGGCAATCTTAACCTAAAGAAAACTTTACATGGTTCGAAAAAAGTTACTTTTCGGCATATTTCATCAAGTGAAACAAGATAAAAGTTTACTTCCGGATCACACAATGACGATAAAATCAAATAAAAAACATGCATAAAAGGAATAAGTATCGGCGAATGTAGAACGAAGCATTCGTGCTGGTGTGAGCAAAAAACGAAAGCAATATACCACAACAGAAGCAAACGGTGGGCGAGAAAATCCATCTCCAAGCCTGTCGATTATCTCATTCTCGGTAGCTTTTCTATCAACAAAGCATCGAACAAGGACAAGAATTCCCACTACAAATTCGAATAGAAGCTGAAACACAAAGGTGTGTGTTCATTAGAAGAGAAAACTCAACAATCCAGAAAATAGAAAAACACGAGCAACATAATGATTGCACGATAAGAACATATCTTACCCAGGCAAGGCTTGCAGCCATTAAGCATACGAATGTAATGTAGTTTTTTCTGCCCACGCAATTATTTAGCCACTGCACGTATTATAATAACCGAAAAACCAGATTACTTAGAAACTATCAGCTATGGAAACAAGAAATACAGGTACGCAGAGGAAAGTCTTTTTAAATGCTCAATTTTTGGAAGCGTGATAAACCACACGATATCTGTCCCATCAATGTAAACCTCTTTCTCGAGCTAAAGATTCAAACTCACCCGGCAATGATGATCGAATCCATCGACGCATTTGTCACAACTTCTGCAATGCTTGCTGAACTTACGCACCTAAGAAAGAGAGAGACTGGTGGATATAAGATCTACATTTAACGAAATAATCATATCCAGTAGCATCCAAAAGGTATGTTTCCATTAGCTTGCAAATGTCGTCAGACGGAGAGTATTACAGCTAAAATGGAAATAAAGGATGAGTATAAAAAAGGAAATAAAGGTTAATGGTTACAGGGCACTTAACGGAAGATAAAATTGTAGAACCGGGTAAATATTCTACGAAAAATTTCTTCCATATTAGCACATAAAATGTGGCTCAATCCTCTATTTTCACTCATCTGTTTTAAAATAGATAGACGGTGAAGTGCCTATACCTCGGTATTGCACAACGTGCAGAATAAAGCATCCTCTTCTCCGCTTTCCTCCTCTATATCTTCGTCCTTACGGCAGTCCTCCTTCACAAGAAAACAGCAAAGGCAACCTGCAAGTTTCGAACAACAACCGCTAGCAGGCTTGTAAGAGTTTCCTCCATTCTTCAATCCTAATTTACTCGGCTCTTCGTTTGTAGATAAAGTACCTAGTCAAAACCATCGAATTATAAAAAAAAAATCGGATAAGTGGTTATATAAAAGAGATCAACTCAGGTATAGTGCTTAAACAGGGGGGATTTAAATTTTATGGATAAAGAAAGGTCATCGTGTGATGGTCAAATGCCCAAATATTCTCAGAATGAGAATCCTATCTGAAAAGGTACAACTTTTTATTTTTTATCAATTGATGAAGGTACAACTCTCCGAATACCATAAAATTCGCACTTACACAACTTATTGTAGTTTTTCATTTGACTTATTCAATCATTTGAAACTAATTAGTGAAGATTCAAAAAATTATTTTTTTACTTGGAGTGTAAACCAAAACATCCTGAAACAAGACTCGTGTTTGGACAAGATTTTTTTTAAAATGGGACTCTTATTATAGGACAGAGAAAGTAATAGGTGTCGTATCAGCTCGTTCATCTTTTGATTGAATCACGTTCGACATTTATGCGAAATTTAGCATTCCTTGAACAAAAGTCACTTACCAGGAACCTCTGTCCCGACATGCGACGTGTACACTGACATTTTGTCAGCTTCAACAAGAATTCCAGGATCAGCAGGATCAATGGCCGTACATCGCACATACAGGATAAACACACAAAGTGCCTGTATGTAGTCAAGAGCATGATAAGAAGAACATTTAACAAAAAAAAAAAGAGAATAAAAATTATTCAAGGAAAATGAACTTCAATTACACTTACCAGGAACGAGTAAATGCCCGTTGCCAAGTACTCGTAGATGTCCTTTCCAAGAAAAGGGGCGAAAAATGCATAGAAAGCAACGGATAATAGGAAAAAAACTGTTATAGCCACAACCTGCATGAACAGGAGGGGAAGAACAGGACAGAAATAAGCACGCAAAAAAGAAATATGGCTTTATAGTTTACGAAACATAACCTACATATACTGATGCAATAAATAACCACAAATATGAGTCGGAATAAGTTTCATAATCGTGTAAGTCATGCAGATACAATGTCGTACTGCAACTACAGTTATGCTAAGTGTACCTCAATAAATGTTAACCCGATTCTGAGTACTCGAACATTGAAAAGCATGGGTAAGATCAAGCAATACAGATTGAAGGCCAAAAAAGTTGAAGATCTTGATTTTGCGTGAAATAAATTTTCAGTGGCAGAGTATGCTTATGCAATATGAAATGCATAAATCAAGTAGACAAAATTTCAACTGAATTTACCTTGATATAAACACGTAAAACTTCCTCAAGATTAGTAGCACAATTAGTCGATTTCTTTCTCCATTTACTCAATCACACATTTTTCCAACCAAAAAAAAAGAGACAAACTTTAATTTCCTTCCAACTCTCTTGACTAATATCACACCATTCATAATTTGGTAACTATGCATCAATTAAGATCAAGAGACCAAATTTCTACTGAATTTCCTTTGATATAAACACGTAAAACATCCCGAATATTAGTAGCATGACTAGTCGATTACATTCCCATTTACTCAAACACACATTTTTTCAATAAGAACTTTAATATCTTTCCAACTCTGTTGAGTAATATCCACACCATTCATAATTTGGTAACTATGCACCAATCAAGATCAAATAGACCAAATTTCGACTGAATTTCCCTTGATATAAACACGTAAAACATTCCTAAAATTGGTAGCATGATTAGTCGATTACTTTCTCCATTTACTCATACACATATTTTTCCAAAAAAAACAAAAAAAGCTTTAATTTTCCTTCCAACTCTCTTGTCTAATATCTACACCATGGTAACTACACCTCTGCAAAAATCCCCGACTAGTCCCTGCCTAGGCGCTAGCCTGACTATGTTTATTTCCCAATTCCTCCCCGACTAACCTACCTATGCCGCGCTCAGCCCGCCTAGGCCTCGACTAGTCACTAGCCCCAATGTTTTACAACCTTTAACAACACCCACCACAACTACTGAAATCAACAGTAGCAAAACACAAAATGCAAAAATTAAACATAAAAAACAAATTAAAACAAGATGACAGCAATTCCAAACTCCCAAACAAGACTCAAGCACAATAACCCACATTTCAGAGTCAAAACTGCCCTCCAAACAGGCAAACACCCACACTCACCAATAACATCGTAGGAAGAAGGGTAAAAGAGGAAATTCAAACCTGAAAGGAGTGAGCAGGGAGTTGCCACCCATGTCGCCTCGCCATAGATTCAAAACCAAAAAAAATTAAAAAAAAATTACACCATTTACACTCCGAAGAACCAAACTTCAACAATGCCAGAGTACAAAACACAGGAAAAAGTCATTAATCAGCCTAAATTTCATATATTATTTTTCAGTTTTTTTTTTTTTGAACAAATTACTGAACCCACAAACTACAATAGCCCTATGAAGAAACTAATGCTGACCCAGATGCTAAGATTCCAATTTTTTACAACCCATTTACTTGTTTCTGCAAAATCTAGGGCGTATGAATTTCAATTTATGGATCAATGAGCCACTTTGAAGAGGAAGAAATGGAAAGAAATGGGTATAGTGTTTTTGAGTCTTCTAATAATGCTTGTGCTGACCTGGTAAATGTATTTTCTCGTCTGTATTTTTCAACCCCCATTTTTATCCGTTGTTTTTCATGCTTAAAATTAAATTAGAATTTGAAGTAACCGTTCAAATTTTATTGAGGGTAAGTAACAATCCCTAATCCGATACGATGAACTCGATCCCGACCTGATTTGTATTAACTGAAAGAAATTCAAAATTAACCGATACGAATATGATTAATTTAATTCTGACCAAAATCAACCTGAAATTAATAATTTATTTTAAAATATAATAATTATATGTTTCCAATAATATATTTTATATAACTCAAAATCGAACACGAACCCGTCTCAGTAATCCGAATTGCCATCCCTAGGATACAATTATTCAGTCTCCTATAAATTATACCACTCCCATTTTTTTAAGTTGTAGTTTTTATATTAAAGTACGAAAATTAAGAAGGGTACACTATTAATATCGTAATTTCCTCTAAATATATCTCATGAAGAGTTTAGTTTTTTAGTGTTCAGTTAATATCGATCGAACACTTTAAAACGTAAAACTAACGTGTACGGACACATAAGTCGAACACCTCAAAACATGTTTGGTTAGTGTAACCGAACATGATTATATTATGTTCGAAAAAAGTTATAGAATACTTCTTCTAAAATGTGTTTAAAGAAAATTAGGTGCTAATAGACCCACCCTTAAAGAGAAAATCGTAGAAAGTGGTTTAAAAATTATACTCCACCCGTTTAAAAAATATAGTACTCTCCCATATTTCACACGTATTCAGAAATTTATTTATTACACATCTAAATTACTGCTACACTCTTATTTAATATGATGAATAAAAGAGTGTTACATATAAATGTAATTTTAATAAATCATTTAATAGGAGTATGTTAGGAAAATAAACAGTTAATATGCTTTTAAAGAGGAAATTAGAGTATAAAAACAAGAAACAAAAATGAAAAAACAAACCTATTTGTCTTCTTGTTTCCTATGGAACCTTAAAAAATCCTATATCAAATGATTATAGGATCGCACTGGCAAATTTAACTTAAATATATATTAATATTTTTTTAGAAAAAAAAAATTAAATAAAGAAGAAGAAGCAGCCTTTTGACAATGAAAAAATTTCTCTTATTGAATCAACATTCAATTGAAACTAAAATAATTATTGCACTTTGACATGTACTAACTTGTTAGGTAAATGAACCCCATCACAATGCATACATGTAGGTAGAATTAAAATTTGTATTTTAACTTTTCCTTTTTATATAAATAAAATGGCCCACAGAAGCAAAAAGTAAACTTCCATTGTGAAGAAATAGTTATGATTATTTGACTACTTATTAGGGTTAAGGATATTACCAGTCAATCATCATTCAAGAGATATTGTCAAAGTAATTAGTAGGTATTAGTCGGACAACAAACTAATTATAATGCCTAAACAAGGTTTGAGCCGGGCTGAGGTTAGACGGTAAAGAATAAAGTAAAAATCATAGGCGGCAAATAAGAAGTCTGACTCCTAAATGGTTAGTAATTGAAGTTAGTCGGAAATTTTCACCACAGTTAGCTCTAGTAATTATACCAACTTTGTCAATAATACTTTTAATCTCTTTTAGTTTGTAAGCAATAATTCTATCCATGTGGGGTGTAGGCAATTGCATCAACAATTTTATTATTTATTATATATATTAAAATAAACTTTGACCTATGCTAATTGCTTAGCCTAATGAGTTGCCATTGTAATAAACTATTTATTTGTTCAAGATGGACTTAGATACTTGTCTAAAACACTATGTTGCTTTATTGGAAATGTTTCTGGCAGATATTATTTTAATCTCTTTCTTAATCTTGTATTAACATTGATCTTGATTTAATACACAAACTATAATAATGGAATCTTTTTTTTTTTTTTGAGAAATTATAATAATGGAGTAAAAAAGGGGTACACGGTAGTTGAGCAAAATCAATATAACCATCGTCCAAGAATCATCAAAATGAGAGCTTTATCTAAAAAATATCTTCTTGTAGACCTTCAATATAATATTTTTTGGGTTACCTATTTTATATGTTCTTTTAGTTAATCATTGTGTAAATAAATCCATAAATAGGATTATCATTACTATAGCCATTTGGGGAAAGATGACGAAGTA
>JAUEKW010000011.1:28986-41816 GCA_032274785.1 Ajuga reptans
TTGTTATTTGGCATACCGAAACTTCGGTATACCGAGTTTATCGGTATCGGTATCGAAATTCAACATACCGAAAATTTTGGTATCGATATCGGTATTGGTCGGTATTTTCGGTATTCGGTATCGACCCACCCCTAAGTAAGGCAATCCCCTGCATATCTAAGTGGGTAATATGTAAATGTTAATTTTTTTTGTTTGTAAATTTATATCCACCTACTTGTATTAGAGTAGGACCGATCTTTATGTTTGTTTATGGATAAACGAGCGCGTGACAAATCTGCCTGTGGAAATTTTAATTGTATAAATTTTTAAATTTAGTGTTTGTTTTGTAATAAAATATAATAAACTTTATAAAATATTATAAAATTACACTTAAAAATTTAGCACAAGATATTATAAAAGGGTAATCATTAATATAATTGTCTAAATTGGGCCATTCCATAAAGCCTTTGTATGTTAGCCCATTGCATTTTTATTTTTCTTGTCTTTTATCTCTTTATTGTTTTATTTTCTTCACTTTTACCTCCTTCATTTTTATTGTTATTCTTGATTTTAATGTAGTGGAAATAAGGAAATAAATATATACGTGTAGAAAAAATAAGAAGCCAAAGTGATTGGGAAAATATACTAAAGCTAAGAAAAAAGAAATATTAGAGGCCAAAAAGTTAAAAAAACAAAGTCACGAGGCAAACAATTAAATAAGACGGTTTACGAAATGCCTTTTTGTAACACGGAAATTACTATTATAAAAAAAGAAATTTTATGTAAAAATATTAATTTAAATGTTAATATTTATACAAAAGTAACATTTTTAAGAAAATATATTTTTTAATAAAAAATAACACTTCTTATAATACATAATAATTTCATCTTACGAAAGGTGGTCCTCCACGAAAAATTCTACCCTACCAGTGCGGGCATTGCCCGCACCACCCACAATGTAATATTTTATTAATATAAAATATATTATTAAAATAATATAATGTGAGTGGTGCGGGCAATGTCCGGTAGGGAATAATTTCCCTGTCTTCCACAAGCAATGCATTTGTCCTGCTGCATACATGTCATGGCATGCCATGGTCACATGCATGGATTCACATCATCATCATCATTATGGGGCGCCACATGGCTAAGCCCGACATGAGGAAAATATCATCGCCACGTATGCACATTGGAGATTCCAGCTAAAGATCTCCCTCTCTCCTTTCTCTCTCTAACACCTCTGTTTTCTCTCTCTATCTCTCTCCACCCATATTCTCACCCCCCAAAAATCTGTAAATTTTTCTTACACTAGAGCTGCTCGATTTCAGAAAAAAATACTATATTTGCGTATTTCGTTGGAATCCTCCGTAAAATCTGACAGGTACTATTTTTCGAGCTCAGGTGTGTAATTAATGTAATTTGTTAATTGAAATGATTCATGATTTGTTAAATTTTAGGTGTAATTAGATGTAGAAAAGGCCGTAGTTTACGGCTTGCTGAGACGTGAGAGTTATAGATTTTGGATGATTGAGAAGATTAAGAAACTCTGCTTGAACAGAGTCTGTATTGTGAATTCAAATGACTAAGATTTACTGTTAACAGATTTTGGAATTTTCCCTAGGAAGGGGGGAAAACAGTGGAACACACACACACATGTATACAGCTCATTATAATAGATGTTTTGAGGGGTTTTGATTCAGTTTATATTACCAGGATAGTAGTTTTTTTTTTTTTGTGTGTGTGTGTGTGTGTGAAAAATAGGATAGAAGTTTGTTGATCTGATGATTTTGTGATGATTATATATGCTTCTGAGATTATTTATCTTTGTATCTTATAGTTGTACTATATGTAGTTCCTTTCTGGTGCCATATTTTTCTTTTAATTGTCCATAACATGGGAAGATCCATGAAGGTTGCCAAAGAGTTCTTTTGAAATTCTAAGAAATCTCACAATTTTGTGCATTCTTTTGTGCCAATACTTCTCTTTTTC
The DNA here is from genome assembly GCA_032274785.1 of Ajuga reptans. Lineage (NCBI taxonomy): Eukaryota > Viridiplantae > Streptophyta > Magnoliopsida > Lamiales > Lamiaceae > Ajuga > Ajuga reptans. The sequence goes on from JAUEKW010000011.1 coordinate 30,955, forward strand.
CGTACAGAATCGAAGATTCAAATGTAAGGAAAACGTATGGTATTGTTACTATTGTACTGGGCTTATGTTTCAATAGTTGGGGCATGAGCATTATATTGTTTGATTCTTTGAATCTTTTTCACTCATGATGTTTCATCTCACTGTTTGTCAAAGTTTGATGTTACTTAACTTTAACTTTACCTTTACTGAGTTGTCTTTTAGATTTAGTTATTTTTTCATTTAGGTGTTGATTCATATAATATTATTTGAACTCAGCTTAAAAGTGTGTAATTTGAGGCTTTGCTGACTGTGGTTTTGCAGGGCCAGGCAAAATCCACACTCTGACTCTTTCGTGTGCAACTTACATGCAGTAAATTTCTTCTGATATTTGACTGGAAACTTGGAGCTCTGTTGCAATTGATAAATAATTGGACGAGTTATTTTTTATTTGGATTTTATAAAATGCTGAATTATAATCTTTTGATCCTGGACTGGTAGAAGCTTATATGGAAAAAATTGTTGCTTTACTTACTGCTTCCACCTTGCTTAAATAAAAAGGTATATGGCAACTTCAAATGAAAAGTGGATCGACAGTTTGCAGTTCTCCTCATTGTTTTGGCCTCCCCCACAAGATTCAGAACAACGAAAGGTGTGGCTTGAGATTTACAAGTTCTACCGTAAATTTTGTTTTATTAAGAATATCTCATGAAATAGAAGTCTTGTCCTTCATATGTTTGCGACTTAATTATTGATTCTCACTTGTCTTCTCTTCACATGGTTTTAAAATAATGCATAAGGAAAATCAGTCTTTTTATTGTCATATAACTTTTCTGTTTGATATCTTTGTATGTGGATTCTGTTCTTTAACTTGTTACCATTTTCACTATTTGAGAATATACACAGGTTCTGTTGAACTTTTTGAACTTTCTCCATTCAGAATTAACATTAATTCTTATTGAGGTTCATACTTAATTGTAGGCTCAAATTAATGCTTATGTTGAATACTTTGGCCAGTTCACCTCAGAACAATTTCCTGATGATATAGCAGAGGTACTCTCATTTTCCTTTGACATTTTAACTTAACCATATCATAATAGAATCAATCAGAGCAGAGAACTGTTTACTTTTTGCACTTTGATGGCGTCCCTGGGTTTCTGCTGAAACCGACAATCCATGCTAAGTAATGTTCCTAAATTGTATTACATGCTGGTTTTGCAGCTAATCAGAACCCGGTATCCGTCCAAGGAGAACAGGCTTTTTGATGATGTTCTAGGTACTTGTTATTGCGTGTTTGAACTGTTTTACAAAGTTCCCAAGCTACTTTGTGCTTTACTGTGACTTGTGTCTTTTGCTTCACTGTCCAGCAACTTTTGTTCTTCACCATCCAGAACATGGGCATGCTGTTATCCTCCCGATTATTTCATGTATTATTGATAGCACGCTTGAATATGATAGGAGCGGTCCGCCATTTGCTTCTTTCATTTCCCTGTTTTGCCCGAATAGCGAGGTATTAAGACACCATACCACTAATATTTGCAGCATATTTTTTTTATCGCTACAAATTCACCAGTTGTATCCCTAACAGTGTTTCATGTCTTTGGAATACTTGAAATCTTTAATATCCTAGAAAAGACATTTGATGGTGGTATTTCATCATTAACTACAGAATGAATACTCTGAGCAGTGGGCCCTTGCATGTGGGGAGATATTAAGAATTTTGACTCACTATAATAGACCGATCTACAAATTGGAACGCCAGGAAAGTGAATCTGATAGAAGCAGCAGTGGAGACCATGCTTCAACTAGTAAGTCAACAGGTGGAGAAACTCCTTTACCTCCCTCACAGCCAGAGAGGAAACCTCTGCGGCCACTGTCTCCCTGGATAACTGATATATTGCTTGCAGCACCTCTTGCGATAAGAAGTGATTATTTTAGATGGTAAGTGAGTAAAACATATCGAGTATTGCATGCCCAAACCAAAATTATTCACATGTGGAAATTACTACCAGAGTAAAAGAAAGAAAGGAGTAAAAGTACTTACCTTGAAGAGGAGTCTTGGAATCCTCTCTTGTTTGTGGACCAATTTCACTTTTCTTATTCTGTCTTTTTAGGTAATGTGGATACTTGTATTGGTATCTGGTAACTTTGGTCTATATTGCAGCAACATATTGGTGCCTATAAAATAAATTGTATGAGTTATCCCAGAATAAATGAAAATATGATGGGAATGGAGAGCTGATTATCTGCCAGATGGAATCTCTTACATGTAATTCCTATGGTGTAGGAGGATAAGTATGAGGGATCTTAGATTCTTTGGCTCATTCAGAGAGAGGTTTCCTTAAATTTGCTTAATGTTGTTTTTCGCTTAGAGCAAATTAAAAAAAAACGGAAGTTGCAAAATGGCTGATCACATGAGCCAAGCTGATATATTTGTGCCCAACCTCATTTCCAGCCATTAGTATAACTCATAAATCTCAAGTTCATTGATGTTATTAGAGCTTTTGAGTTTAAGCACCATGATTAGCTGACGTTTTATTAACTCAGTTGCAAACTTGCAGTCCTTCAAAATAAGTGACATTTGCCACATCCAGTTGAATGGCTAGTGCCTTTCAGTAATTATATTATCTTTCATCTCATCTGATGTTATCACATGCTTGACCCTTGTTAACGTATGCTGTAGGTGTGGAGGGGTCATGGGAAAATATGCAGCTGGAGAACTGAAACCACCTTTAACTGGTCAGTTGAACTTTTAACGTTTTCTTTTATTTAGATATTTTGCAGTAATTGGGTTATACATAAGAGAAAACTACAATAATTTATTCTTGTAGATGAAATTCTCCTCTTTTGTGTGATAGCATCTCTGATCACACTTACAACTGCTTTGCTGCTAACTTTTTAAATATATTTTAGAAATTTTATTCCTTTGTTTTGCAAAATCGTAAGTGCCAATTATGCCGCAACACGAAAATACGGATCCAGTCTGATTTTTCTGAATCTGGCAAGAGTTGATGCAGATAAAAAACTAGTGATGCTGATCTCTTTTGATCCTTTCTGCAGAATTATTGGTAGTGAAATATCAGCTAAAAACTGATCGACTGTTTATCCTACTTCTGTTACCTAGAAAAAACTTCATTAGAAATATCGAGAACTTTAGTTCATATTTCTGTGATTTTTGTTTTTTTTGTCTCATATTATTAGATGCTTCATTCCTCCTAAGTTAACAGGTCTTTGGGGATATCTAGTCTTTATCTTTGCTAAGTTGAAGATTTATCCCTAGCAATAATGTATATTATATAGGTCCAGTTACCGGTTACTGAACATCCTGTTTCCCCTAACTATCTGTCACTAGTTTTGGGGGCATTTTATAATGTTCAAAGCTCAAGACTCACTTATCTACTCAACTAAAACTCCATTCCATTTAATTGGACTTGTTGACTTGGAGCATTGGTTGCATTATATGTTATTTTGATCTTGGTACCTAACCTAATAATGGAAGTTAGGTAGGATTCGTCCCGCGTAAATACAAAATGATCAAAATCTTGTTGGTAAAAAAAAACCACCAGCCGTCTAACTTCATCACTACCATCCAGCTAGCCAAAACTCTCCAGTCCAAGCCCGCCATTGCCACCCAAGCCCATACTCCATGCCACCCTCACCCTGCCCTGGGGCTGGCAACAACGTCCCACTCCTTTTAACCTTAACCCCACTGCAGCATGCGTTATCCATCACCCCTAAGCAAAAGATGTCCACTCTTTACATTTATGAGTGTATATGTCTGGATAGATAAATATATATGAATATATACACCCGAATGAAAAATTATGAAATACTTACTGTTGATTTTCTTTTAAAGAAAAATGTAGGGCACATTACATTATGTGGACTATGCGTCCTTCCAAGTGACACTCAACCATTTCTAACAAGCAGAGACATAAATGTTGTTACAATTTAAAAACCAGCACTAACAGTACAAAGGTGTGTGCGCATTACACAGCTTGCCTTGAGGGTGTGTTGCATCTTCTTTTGGAGTCACAGGGTCTAGCGGGCCTTCTTCTAGAGGGGTTGTTTGAGCAATTTGTGTTCTGCTGGTAGTAAAATTAAAATTTACCCATGAATTTATTATAGTATCACAAGTTGGTGAATGTTGGAAACTTGAATTGTCTTTTAAGATGCTGCAATGCAATCTCTGAGATTGGGTAAATATTTTTCACAAAGTGACGATTACAAATTAATTGGTAGCTGAACCAAGTTTCTCAGAGTCTGATTCATGGATGCTGTACATGACAGAATTGTATCAGACCTGACAATGGGGTACCATCAGCATTGAAGATCTAGCTGATAGTGTACGGGGACAGTCATAGATTGAAGAAAGAGCGTGAGCAAAATATCACGTGTCCAAGGTGTAGACTTGTAGAAGTTGTTGGATAAATGCTTGATTGGATTATCAGTGGGTACAGACTACAGTAAAATGCTTTTTGGCAACTTAACTTATAGAAGTTTCCAAATTGAGGACGGTTGTGAAAAAATCTGTTATTGGAGTAGATTGTACATCTTTTCAGATGTACACTCTCCCTTATAAGCTTGGGGCCTTGGGTCATGACATGTCACATCACATCTGCAGATAACGGAATCGAAGGCCTAGGCAAAGATATTGCTAGCTTGATTCTGCCTTTTGCAGTGTTGGTACTGACAATTCAACCAAGGATGCAAATTGAATAACTGCTGGGAGCTGAAAAAGACACTTTTACAAGTTTTATGGTATCTTGTCAATATATCATGAAATAAGAAAACCGAGCAGTGAATGAACACATTGAAAAGCTAATTGCATTAATATGTGGAACCATGTAAAGGAACTGTTTGAGAGGGTTTGGGCTATTTTATTAGATGTTATGACATGAACTTCTCGCTAACAAAATGGTACAGAGCTTGAAGAGAAAGTTAGAGGCTTAGAGCAACGCATAATCTGATGGAATCTGAACCTTTGTGCTGTAAACTTAACCAATCCTGGAGTGGGAAAAACAAAAATCATGTGCTATTGAGATTAAGATTTATTGACCTCAGTCATATGACTCATATATATTTCACTACAAAGATTTAGTTATCTTAGTGTCATTATAAGTTCCCTTTGGCTAATGGTGGGATGTAAAGCAGACAGGAGACTGGATTAGTATGTTATACATTTATAGCAGGGATTTCATCTCATTTCTGTTGTAAGAAATCCCGTGAAAGGGATCTATCTTCTTTCACTGTCATGTTGATTCAAATTATTAAAAATCAATCTTTGGTGGTTGCAACTTTAATTTGAGCTATTATATTTTCTAAACTTTTGCTAGCTAGATTCCGGGTAGAAAAATGGATATGTGGTATTTGAATATGTAGCCGTGTACATCTTCGATGTAGCCAAACCATTAAGAGTGATTACTTCGTGACAATAATAATTGCTTAGTATTCTATAATATTATTTCAGCTTCTTCTCGTGGATCTGGAAAGCATCCCCAGCTTATGCCATCGACGCCGAGGTGGGCTGTTGCTAATGGCGCTGGAGTTATACTTAGTGTATGTGACGAGGAAGTAGCTCGTTATGAAACTGCTACCTTGACTGCTGCTGCTGTCCCTGCACTTCTGCTTCCACCCCCAACTACACCTATGGACGAGCATCTGGTGGCTGGTTTGCCAGCGCTTGAGCCCTATGCACGGCTTTTTCATAGGTTTGTTGTTTGTAAAAAAAATTCAGAGGGTACAATTCTTACAGTTCTATCATTTATTATTATTTTTTTCCTGCTTAGATATTATGCAATTGCTAGTCCGAGTGCCACCCAAAGGCTTCTTCTTGGACTGCTAGAAGCTCCACCCTCCTGGGCTCCAGATGCTCTGGATGCTGCTGTACAGCTAGTGGAACTCCTTCGAGCAGCAGAGGACTATGCCTCAGGCATGAGGGTAAAATTTTATTTCCTTCTTCTCAAACAACACCCACCCCATCCCGCCAAATAAAGTTGGTATATAACGCAAAGTGCATCAGGGAGAGATTTATGAAGTATTAATGTGGTGTTCTAGAATTAAAATTAAGCTTCTTGTTCCTGTTTATACCAATTGTTACAAAAGTCCTGATTGTTTGCTATTATTGGCTGCAGCTTCCAAGGAATTGGTTGCACTTGCATTTCCTGCGTGCTATTGGGATTGCAATGTCTATGCGAGCTGGAATTGCTGCAGATTCTGCAGCTGCTTTACTTTTTCGAATACTTTCTCAGCCAGCTTTACTTTTCCCTCCACTGAGACAAGTTGATGGTGTTGAAGTTCAGCATGAACCCCTTCGTGGTTATATTTCCTCTGAGAAGAAGCAGGTACTTGATCTTCCTCAGGCTATGAATGGCTTAGTCTTCATACAATTTCTTTCTGCCAATTATTGGTACATTTAACCAGTTTCTTCCTTCTTATTAGTTTCAGCAAAGAGAATTACCTGCAGCAGAAGCTACAGTAGAAGCTACTGCTCAAGGGATTGCATCTATGCTTTGTGCACATGGCCCAGAGGTCGAATGGAGAATATGTACGATATGGGAAGCTGCTTATGGTTTGATTCCTTTAAGTTCTTCTGCTGTCGATCTTCCTGAAATTATAGTCGCGACCCCTTTGCAGCCTCCTATACTGTCATGGAACTTATATATCCCTCTTCTTAAAGTACTCGAGTATCTTCCTCGTGGTAGCCCATCCGAGACCTGTCTTATGAAGATATTTGTTGCTACTGTTGAAGCAATTCTACAGAGGACATTTCCACCGGAATCTTCTAGAGAACAAACTAGAAAAACTAGATATACTTTTGGTTCCGCATCCAAGAATCTCGCTGTGGCTGAGCTGCGTACAATGGTCCATTCGCTCTTCCTAGAATCGTGTGCCTCTGTAGAGCTTGCCTCTCGCCTGCTTTTTATCGTGTTGACTGTCTGTGTTAGCCATGAAGCACAACCCAATAGTAGCAAGCGCCCCAAAGGTGAAAACTCCCGTTCTGAAGAAGTAGATGAACATGTACAAGGAGCCAACGGGAAACAAAGACAACGGGAAAGTAAACAGGGCAAGAAACAGGGGCCAGTAGCAGCTTTTGATTCTTATGTTATTGCTGCTGTCTGTGCTTTATCTTGTGAGCTTCAGCTCTTTCCCTTGATCACGAAAGGAAGTAATCACTTAGACGCTAGAAGTATTTGTGATGTTGCTAAGCCTGCAAAAGCGAATGGTCTCTCTACTGAGTTGCAGAGTGGTATTGATTCAGCTGTTTATCACACTCGCAGGATATTAGCGATTCTAGAGGCACTTTTTTCATTAAAACCATCTTCCATTGGCACATCTTGGAGTTACAGTTCAAATGAAATAGTGGCTGCTGCTATGGTTGCAGCCCATGTGTCGGATTTGTTTAGACATTCAAAAGCTTGCATGCGCGCTCTTTCTGTCCTAGTAAGATGCAAGTGGGACAGTGAAATTCACTCTAGGGCATCTTCCCTTTTCAATCTAATTGATATTCACAGCAAAGTTGTTGCATCAATAGTAAACAAAGCAGAACCATTGGAGGCACACCTACTGCATACACCATTATTTAAGGAAATTCCTTCATGTTTTCATGGGAAAAAACTAAAATACTGTGCTAGTTGCCAGCCCTTAGAATCAGGCCATCCATCTTCCTTACCGTGTGAAGCTCTGAACAATTATAAGAAGGCTGATTCCGGTGAGGTTGAAAGATGTACGATGGGCAAAGGAATTTCGAGTTTCCCTATAGATGCTTCTGATTTGGCCAACTTTTTGACAATGGATAGACATATAGGATTTAATTGCAGTGGACAGATTCGTCTAAGGTCTATTCTTGCTGAAAAACAGGAATTGTGTTTTTCTGTTGTTTCATTGCTCTGGCACAAACTGATTGTATCACCTGAAACACAACCAAGTGCTGAGAGCACGTCTGCCCAGCAAGGATGGAGGCAGGTATTGATAATTTCTACTAATATAAGCTCCTTTGACGACTGAAATGTTAGAAACATTGCTTTTTTACTTGTGATTAGTTGAAAATCTAATAGAATCTAATGTGTGCAAACATAAGGGAAATAACACGGGGTACAAGTTCCATTCAGGATATGACTGAATTTGTTCTTTATATCTTTTGCAACTTATTGTTAACTAAAGGCACATAATTGCTCTGTGGTTTATGATTGAGCAAGTTATGTGTACGGAGGAAAATGTTTAAGAACGAATGAAATTTCTTTGGATTCTGTTGATCTTGCTCCTAGAGTAAATCAGGATGACTATTTACCACCATTTACTTTTGTTTTTTGTTTTTTTGAACCACACCACTTAGTTTCTTAAAATTGGCATTTTCTAATTATTAACGGCAGCATGATTCTTTTCCATTTCTATGAACTTGTAGTCCCAAAATGGTATACCTGCTTATATTTTTTAGTATGCTCGTCATTCCTTTATCAGTTTTTCGGTAATATTGCACATTGATATACCATGCTTTAATACTAATCCTGTAAGGTGGTTCTCTCTATCCCTTAAAATAATATAGGTGGTGGCTGCCCTCTGCAATGTAGTATCAGCATCACCAGCGAAAGCTGCAACAGCTGTTGTCCTTCAGGTCCAGATTTTGTTTTGCTTGAATTTTCACACTCAACTAAGTTTTCTTATTTCTTTCCATGTGAGAATTATATACTTTGCCATGTATGCATGAGCTGAATGCATAATCAACTTTTCCGTAAGGTTCTAATAGCTGCTTCTGAAAGCGTGACAAAACTGAGTTTTGTGTTAGATGAACCACATATGAGGACTTTCTCTATTGTTTCCCTGTTTATGCCACTTTATTCAGTCACTTTCTAAGCTGTTTTTGTTTGTTAGGCGGAGAGGGAACTAAAACCTTGGATTGCTAAAGACGATGATCTTGGGCAAAAGATGTGGAGAATCAACCAGAGGATCGTGAAAGTGATTGTTGAGTTAATGAGAAATCATGAGGCACCAGAGTCACTTGTAATTCTGGCTAACGCGTCGGACGTACTCCTTCGTGCCACAGATGGAATGCTTGTTGATGGAGAAGCATGCACCTTACCTCAGCTTGAGGTTACACATTTTGGCCCTTCTCTTGTAAAATTTTCAGCATTTCTTTACAGTGAAATATGTTCTTTTGCCAAATCAACCTGTTCTTAGACCTTTTGCTCTACATACAACTGAAGCAGCTTTTCGCGTTGTGATAGATAAGAGATATTTTCTCTTGGATAGGCATTTATTGGACTTCTTTACTTATATGATTTTAATTATGTATTTACGTGCGTGTTCCTCAAAATATTGGACAGCTATTGGAAGTAACAGCAAGAGCAGTTCAACCTGTACTTGAATGGGGAGAATCAGGACTGGCAGTTGCAGATGGCCTTTCAACCTTGTTGAAGGTATGTAATCGTTTCAAACATGGTTTCTAGGGGTGTAATTGAGTCATGCGGATCCAAGATTTGGATTGGTTAAAAAAAATAAAAATAAAAAGAAAGAAAGAAAAAAAGATGAGTGGAGCTCAAGTTTGAGCTCAGTAATACCCGACTTTATCAGCTCACGAGCCTTATTTTTGTGCTATTATATTCTTGATATAGCTACTACACATACACATGTATCTATATATATATATATATTCTAGTTTTAACTTTTTAAGTTTAATTTTACAATAGGTATTTTATTTATATAATTATGAAGTTGAGGAGTGGAGCTCGAGCTTGTCATCTAGTTGAATTAAGCTAAAAAAATTATGCTCGATCAAATTCACCTCAAGTCTTGATCTTTGAGTTTTTCAATTGAGCTCGAGCCTGCAATATTCACTTGGCTCGGATTGACTATACCACTAACGGTGTCCTTAATGTGGTAAATTTCGAAAATAGAATAGAAGTGAATGATCCCACTCATAAAAAATGATGTAGACTTGGTATCTACGTGTAGAAAATACACACATATTTATATTATTTTGGCGCGTCTCATTTTAATAATGGCTTTTCACGTGCAGTGTCGCCTCCCAGCTACAGTTCGTTGCGTTTCTCATCCGAGTGCTCATGTCCGTGCTCTTAGCACGTCTGTTCTTCGCGCAATCCTACATGCTGGTTCACAACAACCAAAGAGAAAACAAATGGACATCAATGGGGTCCACAGCCCACGCTATCAGTACTTAAACTCGGGGACCACCGACTGGCAAGCTGATATTGAGAAATGTTTGACCTGGGAGGCGCATAGCCGACTAGCAACTGGCTTGCCCATTCAGTTTGTTGATGCCGCTGCTAAGGAGTTAGGCTGTACTTTATCTGTCTGAAACTAGCTTTGAACATTTGGTGGCTTTTGTCAGATTGTTCGTCTGCTCGAGAGCATTTCGAGTTTATGGAAAGGACGAACATGCTTTCGCACACAGTACGACGGGATGCCCTTTGGTGCAGTTATCGTTTGCATCAGGTATTGGTAATGTTTGTTTGACAAAACTTTTCTGAGACTGTCTGAAAGTAGATATATACTGTTCAATTTTCATGTAATAATTACTTTCTGGGATAAGAATGGTTCTTATTGTTTGGAAATATAACTTGTTAACCATCTTATGTGCTCTCTCTCTCTCTCTCATGGTGTGGTTTAGTTGGAGAAAATAATGGTGACCTTAGCCAAACAAGTGCAAGTGAAATCGATGTGTGTTTGAGTTAAAGAACGTGATGTGATATATAGGCTATGGCAAAAACTTATATGCCCTGTTGCATGGATCTTTTTATATGCAACGGGTAGGATAATTTTACCCGGCCCAAAATGTATTACTTTTTTGCCAAAAATTATCACTTAATTGGCAAAAAGTATTACTTGTTTTAATAAATTTATGAATGAAAGTATAACTTTGGATTGAT
>JAUEKW010000011.1:52174-62735 GCA_032274785.1 Ajuga reptans
CCCCCCCCCCCCCCCCCCCCCCCCCCCCGCCCCCCCCCCCCCCCCCCCCCCCCGCGAGAGAGAGAGCGAGACCTCCAATAATGGCACAAACATTTGTCAAGAAGTGCAAGAATGAAACATGCGTCTCTATAAACATCACCTACAACAAGGAAAGGAAACGAACAGTTAGGAGAAGTACGTCTGTGTGTGTGTTTGTGTGTGTGAGGGAAAGAGAACGACATACAGACATGGAACATGATTGATGGCATTGTTTAATGTGGTGACTTTTACTTGACACTTGTATATGGCGAAGGATTACCAACCTTAATTGGTGAAAGGTCATAAAAGAAAAATACTCCAGGAAGAGTTTGAAGTCTACCCAAATCAGCTCCTTTAACATGTTCAGTTACAGAGAACTGCACTAAACAAAACTTCATGAATTATGCGTCCCATTATGGAAACGACACCAGAAATGCACAATATCAAATAAGACGATGAAACTTTAGTCATATTAGGACCTGATTTGACTGGATGGCATATCCATTGACATCTGTGAATTCAGTTGGTACCACCTGCAACATAGAGCAACAGTGCAGATATCCATGATACTTGAAATGAGAAAAATCAAACGATCTGTTATAGCTCACTGATACACAAGAAATGAAATGAAGGCCAACTTGTCCATTAATAGAACTGGATACAGTTACTATTAGCAATCTACCACTGCTAATAAAGTAAGGTTACGTTTACTTTGGTGATGGGGTATCAGGGTGAATAAGATAAGGGTGCATCAGAGTGAGGGAATGGGATTAAATTGTTCTTTTGTCCCACCCCTATCTACTTAAATTGATTTTGATAAATGATAAGGATAGGAGTTACCCTTATCCCATTTACTTTGGTTTATGTTGGTAGGATAGTATAGATTCACTCAAACACCCATATATCCCCAAATTGAGGGGGGGGGAGGGGGGGGGGAAACAAAAATAAACAGCTTTGATTTAATTAAGAAGTTTCCCAGAATCCAGACAAGCCATAGACACCCATATTCTCAGATGTTGACACCCATAATCTCAGCCATTTTCCATCGAAATACAGTCCAATCCCGGGTATCCGGGATTTAAACACAATGGCGGATTAGCCCTTATGTGCAATCTTTATTCAGGCTTATCACCTGAAGTAAATGAGATCTAAGGACATGCGCTTAACCAAATTGTAGAAACACAGGAGGATGTTCGGGGTAGAATTAAATATAGGGTAGCATTGTGGATCTCTAGCCAGAGGGACTCTAGTAGTTACCTTATCTCAGATATTAATAGGAGTTGGTGTTATGTTTTATAAGATACTTGAGTGCTAAAACTTCTTTGTACCATCTGTTAGGGGGAACTCTCTTCCCCCTTCCTTCTTTTAGTCATTAATAAAACTTTGTTTCCTATCAAAGATAAAAAAGAAGTTCATGCATTTCGTGAACCACACTACTTGAGGGGGGAGTAACAGCAAAAGGTGGTCGGGCGTACTTAAATGCACGGAAAACATATCCATATAACATTTTCATTCCTAGCTAATACTTGCATAATCATGCTAGATGTCTAAATCAGATATTATAGGACACACGCACAAACATGTGCTGGGACTTGCATTTTTCACTTGAAAGCTGCAACGAATTAGGTGCATAACTAAGAATCCAACTCCATGTTCCGCCGCTTCAGCAAATTAAGGAGAGAAATAAAATACAACATTTCAACTTTCAACTCTTCAGTGTCCCCTCCATCGATGATTTGTGGCATACATTTCTCATGCTATGGATTTAAAAAAAAAAAACATGCTCTTTCTACTTCTTTCTTCTAAGCCATTGAATTAATCTAAACACCTAATATCATTTGACATGTATTGAGTATAACAATAGACAAATAATGACAACTGGGAATAGGGCAACTGTAAGGCAGAAGTATATTAACAATAAATCTGGACAACCTCAGCACACAACACATATCTGTCCAACATCAAGAATCACTAAGGGAGAGTAATAGCTAGAATATCAACGAATCATAGGGAGGATGAATTTACATAATTCACTAACCTTGAGAAAATATTGATACATTGCGTTTGGGGTGTGTTGTGTCCACTGTGCACTGCAGGGAGAAACAAATGAGATATGTTTCACATTACTATGTATTGGTGAAACATTGAGAGAGGACTTCAAAAGCATGTCAGTTAAATAGTGGTAGGGAATGTATAGACAAAGTACCCATCAAGAGGATTCAGTACACCAGGGAAGTAGTCTCCATATGCTAATCTGTTGATCTTGTGAGTAAGCTGTGGCAAAATCCTATATTGTATTAACTTCAGTCCTATAGTAACTATGTCTGAAATGAAGGAAGTATCTAACTTAATCGATATCATAAAATGCGCATAATGTAAAGCAGATTGATATCTTACATTAAAACTGTCCTTTTGAAAGGCTAGCAGATCATGAACATGCACATTTGACTGCTGGAAACTCTTCCCAGGTGCAAAATGAAAATTACCCGCTACCTTATTGACCTCCACGAATCCGTATATGTTGCATCCTTCGCCCTCTTCTTCCTTGATCCTTTGCAGAAAACCTTCTCTTTTGCACTAATTTGTTATGGGAGGAGAAAAGAAAAGGAGACCATACAAATACATTGTCAGATCCATGATTGAAATCCAATCACTCATGTTTTACAACTAATAATGTAGTTATGATGATCCTAACACTGAGCCATCACCTTTTGGCAAGAAATATGTTGGTCAGGAAATCGACACAAATTACAATAAGATCAGAAGATGTCAAAAGTTAGGATGGGAAGTGTATCTGTTGAAATTCTCACTAATCTTACAATAGCTCTATCAAGCCAGACAATATTCCCAAGTATACATGCTATCATAGAAAAACTTACTGTAATATCACTTATAAAGGAATATCAAAATCCTTATAAATCAGAAAATGATCAACAAGGCTTTAAAAGAAAGGGTTGCTACAACCAAAACCTATCTTCTATTTTTGTGAAGATTGAGGTTACTCCACAAGTATACTTAGGATCCTTCAGATGAGACAGTGGCCTCTTCAGTGCAGGCTAACACAAGTATAAATACATGCTTCCTCACACATCAATGCCCTCAACGCTTTGTAAAAATTGAGTAGTACCTCATTTTTCATAAATTTTGTATGGATTATTACTTTAATTCCGGTCAGCATGATAAATCATATAATTTATGTTTGGGAACTTCCTATGACATGAAAACCAACATGATAGTTATCTTTTTGGGGGCTGAGCTGTTTCACTACTTCCTATTTCTCTCCTGGGTTCACAGACTAGAGGAATGTAAACCAAAGTTTTTTTTTCTTTTTTATGTATCTCTTCAAATGAGATGAATTAATTTGATTGCCAAAGTCAACAACATTATTAAAAAAATCACATTTATTTCACCTGTAGCATGATTAAGCATCCAATAAAATGATGTAAATGCGACTAGAATCAGCTTCTCCTATTATTCCGATTTGAGATTTACAAATGAAAATTCTAATGGGCTGAAAATAGGATATTATCAGTTACAACTGTCAAGCAAAAGATCAAGAATAAAATCTCAAACATTTAAGAAAATTATTTCAAAGGGGACCAGCCGGCAGCGAGCCATAAACCTGCACAAAAATTTGTTACTGAATCATAGGAGTTATGATGCATAACGCCCTTTAACATTTCACACTCTCAACTGTATCTTGGAATTTCAATCAAATGACATTAAAATGCTAAATTGAATATGAAGCCTGTTGTACTTCTAAACCATTGACAGCACCTATGGTTGCTGCAAAAGTTTTCCATGAAATACTCTTTAGTAATAACATTTAACTGTCAGCACTTTTGCCTTCATTTTTAGTTTGTGTGAACACTAAACACTATCTATGTAAATTTCCACAACAAGAAGAATATGTTTAGCTCAAGCTGAGAGAGCTTTCCAGTGGGCTGAACTAAAATACCGAGAAGAGAAGCCAGTAAGCAAGAGATAGAGACCTGATCAATCAAATCAGGATTTGCCAACCCCCAGCCCTTCTTTCGATATGCCTCACGAACTTCTTCGCAGTTGTTACAACACTCATCATCTGACTGCAGAATAGAAATATATGATGAAATAAAGGTAACAGAAAGACCAAAAGGATAATTAGAATTTTTAAAATTGAGAATACAGAAAAACTCGTGAACAGAGTTAACATAGAATAGTAAACACAACAATTATTGACTAGAATGCAAATTCTCCCTGATACAAACAATGCAACAGAACAGAAGACTGAAATGAATATAACATTTGAACATAAAATGTCGAAGAGGAGGGATTACCATTTCTGCGCCATAACACGAGCCACAATAGGTTTCATTGTGATCAAGTCTTCCACCATGCTTTTGTAAAGGTCGTTCAATCTGTGCCATTTAAGAAGAAAAACAATGTCAGAAACTATAAGACAGCAAGAACCAAGTTTTTAAATCTTGCTACAATAGGTTTCAATGGAGAAAGGCTGGTTATGCATGCTGTACAAAGAATTCTATTTACACATGTTCTGATGTTCATAGCACATAAGTTACCAGATGACACACCAAATGAAGAAACTTTATAATGCCAAAGGAAATTTGGATTCTCATCAATTTCTACTTCATGAATTCATCGGTTGACCAACCTTAGGAGCACCAATAGTATCAGTCCTTGTGTCTATTACATTACCAAATGCATCAATCCTCTTCTTGATAATGTCATGTCTCTGCACAAGTAGATACAATCTCACATTAAGAGCTATAGGATTAAAAACAAAACTAAGTTAGAGATGATCTGGAGGAACCCATCATGCTTATATTTCTCAAAACTTGACTATTTCTCATATATTTATATAGTTTATTAGTTATTGTTCCTCTGAGTGCTAAGCTGGGTAATCATGAGCAGTATGCGGAAGGCTGAACACATATTTCCTTCTGTGATTGGACAAAAATATAGAGTACCTGAAGCACTGTAAGCTTAGAGAACAGAAACATATTATATAGTACTAATCCACAATAGATTTATATGGGAAATTTACGACAAATCAAAGAAAGAAGGTAAACTAATAAAAACAAATTTGAACTTTTAAAATGCTGCGGCCTTACATGCATGTGTTTGAGAATACTAAGACTGCAAAAAGGAAACATCCTATTAATGAGATTACAGAAGAACTTACAACATCCAGGTGCTGCTCTCCACTCACATCCATGGCATCAAGACTGACTACAGAACATGCGAGTGCTGGAAAAGTCACATCAAACTGCAAATTGAGTGTAATGGGGAAAATATAAGTTTTCATGTTGTGTATTGCCATTATTAAATACCACGGCACACATATATAACTAAATACAGAGAGAGGGAGAGGAAAATATTAGGAAAGGAAAAAAATAGAAGGATTAAAGCACACAGCCCATGTCGAAGACATTACAGAATACCAAAAGGAGACAAGCTACTACACTTTCAACAGGCAGCAATTTCAAGTGAAGAAATACAGACAGAGCCATAGCCAAAAAAGAAAATACATTAATTCGGAGCCTTTCTCCTCTTGACGTATCAACCACTAATTTTGTCTCAGTTACTGTATGGAGATATAATCCTGCAAAGAAACAAAAACAAGAAATTCATAAGGCCAGGTTTAATAAGAAAGGAGAACAAAGAGGAGTCCATAAACCTTCAGAAGACATGCTTCATATATGTACATATTTATTCATCTCCCTATAATTATGTTTCGAGCTGAAGTCGTTGACTTCCAGATTGGTAAATGAAGTTGCCAAAACTTCTTGAAGTAAACATTGAGGTGCCTAAATCCACATGGATAAGTCCATAATGCAGAAGAAAAGATTTACACGGTACTTGAGGAATGGAACTGCTTAATATGTGGAGGTGAACCAACCCTAATATCTTTGAGGCAATTCCGGATTGCACATAAAAATATATACGGCAGCTGATGACGGCAACATAGTTCAAGAATCAGAGATGCACCAACCCATGCTAGATTGGACTTTGGAACTAAAGTTGGCACCCCATCAGTCACATACACCAGGAAAATTCTTTCTGCTAATGTTTCATTACACCAACAAAGGTTCCTCCACTTCCTCATGTTTCACTAGACCGTCTACCTTAATGTTGGCCCCTTGACTCACTCAACCAAGAAAATCCAAATAACCTGTGTCCTCTAAATTGAGTGAATATAATCCCTTGCGATAACAAGTTGTGGTCTCCTCAGTTGAAACCCACGCCTCTCAGTAATGCAATATAAGGATACACCAGGTTATGCGGTACTGTCAATTGGTCTTATAAATCCCACATGTTTCTTAGTCTGGTATCAGATGGGTAGTTAGTAATTCTTACCTAATCTCATACTTCAATTGTCAGAGAAAACTAAGATTGACCATACTCCAAACCGAGGTTGTCAGACAGAAGGTTGAGTTTATTAAAAAACCGACACATAAACACCAGATAAACACCATACTATAAGTTACTCAAGCTTGCAGTTTAAGTATCTAACTGTTTTTCTACATTTTTTATGACAAGATAGGTGGAAACACAAATCAACCTCGTCGATCTACAGAGATATATTTGTAGTGGAAATAAGAGCTTTCTGACTATGCACCACACGAGATAATTTACTTTAAGAGAGATATAGTTATTAGAATATTAGTCAAGCAGTGGATCAAAATTCACTATTCAGAGGGGAAAGGCATAAATGGACACACTGGTTTATAACTTGATTTCTCTTTTTCACTTACTTTTTTTTTCTTTTTTCCTTCCAGTTCAGCTGAAGCCAATGAATATATGATATATAAAGGTAAAAAGGCACAGATATAAAACCTTATCTAGAGAAAGTCATGGGGATTGGGGACTGATTTCTGTCAACTGAGGAACAAGATGATGGTTTGCACTTTCTAGTAGACCTATCCAATATTTTCAGCTGACAAACACAAATCCATAGCTACGGTTCCAGTACAACTGAAGCACAAGAGTAACATTCAATGCTAAGCACTCCAACAAGTTTAACATGAAAAGCACAACCAATTCCGAAGGAAGTCCCTACTCAATTGCAACCACATTGCAACATGTGAACATACCTATCGAGAAGAAAGACATAAATCGTTCAAAAAATTTACCTAGAACATCAACGACCACCAAAAGAAAATATTTAACTCAATCATAATAAGACGGCATAACAGTAATACACAGTTCAACACACATAACGAAATCCACCAAAACTATTATACAAGTGTACATTTAACGCATGTGCAAACACAAAAAGATACTGAATGTAGACGGACAGAGAGAGATGAACTTAGATGTACGCACTGAGCTCAGAGATGAAGAGTAGGAGCATAACGATGGATGAAACTAGGGTTATGATGCCGCCGGAGAGGGTTCTGCTGTAGAAATCCTCATTGATCTTAGGGTACGCATCCAGGCTCCGAATTCTCCCAATTACACTCTCCATCATCAGCCAATTATCACTAAATAACAAATATACAGACTTAGAATAATAAAATTACAGCTAAACAGAATGGATCAAACGCCGGAATTATCGGAAACCGTTTTCCTGCAGTCTCCGACAAGGCGTTTAAGGTTTACACTGAGATTTATCTTCTTGTTTCACAATAAATGTTTATCTAAGATTGAATTGGGGAAGACGAGCAAAAGAGTCGCCGGAGAAGAAACTGCATCTATTACGTATTCTCCGATTTTGGTAACAGCCTTCTTACTTTACTGGGCTTAGTGCAGCCCAGATCTTCTTAGCCCGTTGGGCAAATTCAGAATAGGCCCAAATGTAGGTATTGTAGCCCATTTTTAGTGGGCTTAATTTTGTTGATTTTTTAAAGTAGACGCAGCTGGGTTTATTAAATGCTACAGATCCAATGGGCCAGTACATCAAAGAGTTATCGAGATACCTAAAAATAAAATATATATCCCTATTTATATTAGCATTAAATATATATAATATAATACTCATTAAATACAGGTATACATGAAATTTATTTGATTATTGATTTTTTTCGATGACTTTTTTAATCCCTCTAAAAAAAGAAGAAGCAATCAACCTATGGGACAAATGTAGTACTTTATAGCTTCATGAATCTCAACGAATTGATATTACTATATTAAATTTTAATGTAATACATTAAATATATTTCATTGGGATGAAATCATATTACAATGAAATGTCATCGTATAGAAAATAAAATAAATTTGGGTTAAGTTTTTTGTTTTTTTTTCCCTTACTTTAAATTAAATTTGATATAAGTTTTTTTTGAGAAATTTTGTTGATATAAGTTGATATAGAATAAACGTGGCGATAGATATTAGCTTGATCGGATTATAGAAATATAAAATGAACTTTGAGCATTTATACCGTAAATTTAGTTTATTATGTTGTAGTTTTTGTTTTCTCATCATAATATTTCCTTTTGTTATTCAAATTTATTTTGAAATAAAATGTCAAAGGTCAAAATCATAGATACAGAAATTAGCCTAGGCAACGACTAATCGCTAGGCGATGTCTAACAGATCCAATTTTGTGTTAAACAGCGGTTTTAGGCATTTCCTGGGTTTAAGCGGGCTAGACAGGCAATTAGTCAGCCTAGGCGGCCCAATTATTTTTTTTTATTTTGCATATATTTTTATATTATTTTTCTCAATTTAAGATTTATATATCATGATATATTTAATAATATATTAAATGGTACAATATCTTAAAAATATTATAAATAGGATATAAGAAATAAAATATAAACAAAAAATAAAAAAACAAAAATAATTAAAACTACGCGGCCGCCTATCGGCGCCTAGACCAGCGATCCTAAAATGCCCGACTACCGATTTCCGAGTTCTGCAACAAGAATTCTTGACACAATAAATAAAAAAAACATTGCAACACACACCTAATCCAATAAACCTGGCCATATGGGTCTCTCAAAGCATAATTATAACAATTTTACAGATTGTAAGCAAAACAAAAACAATTATTCCAAGATTCCAACATTTGAGGTCTCTGCTCCCTCCAACCATGTCACTTTTATTTCACATGGAGATCGAACTGTCCAACGTGAACTATACACAAACCACAAATTAATTTTTTTTTTATATTGAATGTATTTTTTCGAAAAAAAATATTTTCGGGCTCGAGCATCGAGGTGGGGACCAGTTTCTTTACTTGACACGTATATAAAGATTGGTGCTAATATTCTCAATATCGCCGCCTAGAATGTGGATTAATGGAAGTGTTTCACATTATTGTCGCATGTTTATGCTTTTTAATACAAGAGGCTTTTATTAGTAGTTGTATAGTACTATAGTTTAAGATTTTGGGACATAAAATATTTCTAAGTAGAATCGAGAAGCCCTACTTTATCTTATTTTTTATTTTATTGAGGCCCACTTTGTTTTTATTGGGGATCTAAATGGGATTATTTTGATGAGTGGAAGTGTAGATCTTATGGGGGGATATGCATCTTTTCCACTAATAATTGATAGTTATATATATATATATATATGGGCTTAAATTTGTTTTGTTTATGACATTAATGATGGATTGATTATAGTGGAAGCCGTTCTTTACCTGCCTAATTCTGATTAGATCGCGTCTAGATGCTCGAAGGTCATCAGCTGCCTACATTTTTACTCCGACGTATCCTTCTTAATTTCACATAAACCCTGCTTAATCCCGCCTTAAGTCTTGATTAGAAACTAAATCCCAGTCAATCGTTCGAACATTGCGCCTGACAGAAGCCAAATATTTCTTCTTTTTTAGCTGATAATTGTTATTTTCCAAAAGTAACACTCCCTTAGTTCTAAAAAAAGTGTTGTTGGGCTAAGGTATAACCTTTTATTTTTCTTAATTAGACGAAGCCACAACCTGCTAGAAATCGTGAATTCTCACTTACATAACATTGTTTAATTTTTTATTTAACTTAACCACATTAACATATTCGTGAAATTAAAATTTTAGTTTTTTTTTTTAAAAATAGTATCAAACGGGACATTGACTTTTAAAACATGACTCGATCTTCTTTTTGGGACATGACTCATTCATGGGACGGAGGGAGTACAAGGAATAAACTACTCTCCCTATCCTAAAAAATAGTCATTTTCGATAAATGTACCTTTTTCTGGTCAAATTGATGAAGATATAACCATCTAAATAGTCATTTTTTTTATAAATGTACATTTTCTTTTCCAACCACCAATTCTTTTTTTTTTTTTTTTTGGTTATTAGTACGAAAAATCTTAGATAGGCCGGTGCCCTTGAATATTTTTTCTTGTTCTTTCTCCCGAAGGCAAAAAACAATGTATATAACCTAAATAACAATAATAATAGTGATGGGACGATTAAAGAGTGGTACTTTATGTTGTGAGTGGTAGTACGAGAAAATAACCTAAATAGGTGAGGATGATAAGGATGAATATGATGTTTATGTAGTTTTGTAATTGAAATTCAACCAACGGTGCACCCAGTGACGGACCCAGGAATTACGATGAGGGGGGCCTAATAACGGGGGTTCGGGGGCAGCGCCCC
>JAUEKW010000011.1:71868-91938 GCA_032274785.1 Ajuga reptans
TTAATTCATTTTTTCGGATTTGGCAAAATTTGCCCATTAATTTCTCCGATGGCAAAATATGCCCATCCGAGTTGGCACCAAAATTATACAGTTGGAGTCCACACAGGTTGCCACGTAAGCTTCGTCGGCGCACGTGACTTGTCACGTGCCATTTTCCGATTTCCGGCGAATTTTGGGCATAAATTGCTACATAGTAGTGGGCACAAATTGTCACAGTCAAACGTGATGGACATAAATATGTCATCCCCATAGTTAATGGGAAACTTTTATAATTTTTCCTAATAATAATAAAAATAACAAAATACACGTGAGGAGGCCAACGTCAGGAGTTGCCTACTCTTTGAAATTGAGTAATCAGACCCCATAGAAGTCAACCTTTTAGTTAATTGACCAATCGTAATGAACAAATCTCAATTTTCGATTAATATATACGAATTTAAATTTGGACATTTAAATCTGGATAATATTTGGAATTCCACTAAGGGCTAAATAGAGCAAAATAAGGGCAAAGCCATCTTTCCAAAGTTAAATCAAACAAAGTCTCTTTCTATGAGAATTTTCATCGCCCATAAGTGTGAGTATTAATTCCCGAATAATAAAAGATCCGTTTCTCGTAGTTAGTGACGGACTTAGAAATTTTGTTAGGAGGTCCATATACAGGTGGATTTAGGAGTTCGTTTTACGGAGGTAAATTTTTCTAATAATAGTTTAAAATTAGGAGACAATTTTTTTACCAAGCTGGGGGTACAATAGCTCTGAAGAGGCTAGAAAGAAAAATCTCATATATTAGACTCTAAATTTAAAATATTAAATAAATTATATTAAAAATTAAAATTCTAGAAAATGTAAAGGGAGGACCACTGCTCTGCATCCCTTAAATTTGTCCATGAGCATCAACAATATTCAACTCTATAAATAAAACTAGAAAGTACTAATGACATTGATAAGATCAATAAATTGATTCAACTAAAAACCTGAATAATCAAGATGTAATGTTTCTAATCATTTCATTCTACTTTCTGAATCATTATCTCTATTGCTTACACAATTATAAATACATCCATCGATTATTATTAAATAATTATTCAAGTTAAACAATATAATTATTTATTTTATTTAATCAAGTTATACTAAAATCGACTAAAACACGCCTATATAATAGTAAATTTTTGTGGGTCCCAAGGAGGGCATGTAGGTCCGTCCATGCTCGTAGTGTCTAATTTGAAGATTCAGTCATCAATGAACTTTTCAAATAGATTTACTCATTTCTTGGGGCTTTCATTAGAAAATTAATGACAAGTTCATTTGTCAGTGCAATAGCGAATTGTATGATATGCTGAGTTTATATCAATATAGGTTTAGATCTATGTTGCATATCTTTTTTTATGTTGTTTCAACGGTTTCTTCTTATCAGTCAGTGTTGGATGATTCCATCAATTTAATAATATTTTATTATCTAAAAAAAAGTTAAATCAAACAAACACAATATTTTAAAATTAGTTGACGGCCTGTGAATTTCTAATTTATAAAAGTAAAAAATAAAAAATAAAGGACGAAAAATAAATATCATGGTGTAGCTGAAGCGAAAATATGATTTTGGTAAAGCCCAAAACTGACATTCTGAAAATGACATATCAATCATATTCTGGCCCAAAACTGAGAAGATTTGGACATATTCCTTTTGCTCAATTTGGGCCTCAATATATTAGTTATATTTATTTTTTGCCTGTCTCTTAATTGGGTTCTACAAATTTTATTTGACTTCTAATAGAATCATTTAGATTCTCTGTGTTGGCTGATAGTATCTAGGATCTACAAAAATCTCCCGTGAACACATCAGCTGGTAAACATATAACTTGTGTCCACTGTAAGTAAGTGAGCTATATTGATCTATGTGAACACTGTACGACATCATTGGGTAAAAGAGAGTTGCAGTCTCATAAAAGAAGCAAAAGCAGAAGTTGCTATATTAAGGAAGTTGGCAAAACAGCTTTTATCATGCATGCCTTCACGTGAATTATCAGCAGAATGACTTGTCCAGTTGGCATGCATTTAATGCGTGAAACAATTTACTTTCCACGTGTCATCATCTCATAGGTCCATGTGAGGTGTTGAATCATTCTGATTGGCTAGATAGCTGTTAGTTACAGTATAAAGCCATGAAGCCACCATTGTAGACATTTTGATTTTTTGAGATATATCAATACATTTTCCTTGCTTTATTTTCATGGTATCCAGAGCAGTTTTTTAAATGGCCAATCAACAGAGGAATGCATGGATCAACAATACTGTTGTAAATAATCCAACTCTAGCTGAAGCAGCAGGCAAAGCTATCCAGCAAGCTAATACATCATCATATACGAGAGACGATGATCCATTGCAGCTACATGGATCGGATCACCCTGGTTTGATCCTTGTTTCTACACCGCTAACTGGAAATAACTACTTTCCATGGAGCAGAGCTATGCGTCTTGCTCTACATGTGAAGAACAAACTGGAATTTGTCAATGGAACAGTTGAAGTTCCTTCAATTGATTCTCCCGATTATAAACAATATTCGAGGATTGATAGCATGATTATCTCATGGATAATCAATGCAGTAGCAAAAGATCTACGTGATGCCTTCATATTTGCTGAGAGCTCACAAGCTCTATGGACAGAAATCAAAGAGCGATTTGGAGTGTGCAATGGATCTTTACTGTTTCGAATTAAGAATGAGGTCTCTGATTTGGTGCAAGGAAACATGACAGTTGCAATGTACTTCACAAAACTGAAGAAGCTTTGGGATGAACTTGGTACATTGGTGGCAGTTTCCACATGCTCTAAGTGTGGAAGTACTAAGATCAATTGTGAATCTGAAACTAGTGACAAGCCGATCAAGTTTCTCATGGGGCTGAACTCTAACTTTGACAATGCCAGAGATCAGATTTTACTGATGGATCCATTGCCTAACATGAGCCTATTCTATGATTGTCCAACTTGAAGATCAGAAAACTAATCAAATCACACTTAGTGATCCTCTGGAGAGCACAACTATGATGGTGAAATGTGGAGGATATGGAAGGGGAAACTGGAATAGAGGAAACACAGGATTTGTTGGAAACGTTAAACCACAACAGAATGCTGGAGGAAGAGGAAAGTTTGTGGTGAGAAGAACTAAAGAAGAAAAGGCTAAACTAATTTGTGATAACTGTGGAAGGCCAGGACACGAGAAGGCTGAATGCTTTGGATTAACAAGAGTGCCTGATTGGTACAAGGAATACAAGGCATAGTTCAAAACCTCACACCACATTAACTTGGCAGAAAGTGTGATAGACAGTAC
This sequence comes from Ajuga reptans, assembly GCA_032274785.1. Lineage (NCBI taxonomy): Eukaryota > Viridiplantae > Streptophyta > Magnoliopsida > Lamiales > Lamiaceae > Ajuga > Ajuga reptans. The sequence continues at coordinate 75,191 of JAUEKW010000011.1, forward strand.
TGAAAAAGAAGGCTATAATCAGATGAATAAGAAAGGATATGGCAGTGATATAAACTTGTTGTCTCAGGAAATTGCTAAGCTACTTAAAGGGAATGTAAGCATCAACAATATGCAAGGAAATGCCACTGCAAACTTTGTTGAGGTTGAAAACAGTGCAGGTAAACATTTAAACTGTAGTTATGCTCTAACTTTACTTGAATGTTTGGATGTTGGGAACTGGATTGTTGATACAGGAACCAGCAAACACATTAGTCCTTTCATACACCTTTTTTCTTCACTAAAACCGGGTGAGATGTCTCTCTCAGTTTACTTGCCTGGTGGATAATCCATAGAGGTAACACTTATTGAATCAGTCATTATAAATGAGCATGTTACCTTGACAGATGTGCTATTTGTTCTAGTTTTTAAGTAAAATCTTCTATCAGTAGCACAGTTGATGAAAGATTTCACCATACAATGCCTCTTTGCTAAGACATTTTGCTTGCTCCAGGACCTTTCTACTAAGATGATACTAGCTAAGGGAAAGGTTGTTGGTGGATTATTCATATTAGAGACTAATGCTAAGAAGATCATTCTTGATATGGAAATTTCTTCACCTGTTATAGGTTCTGCTTTTGCTGACTGTAATGAATCCTTTTGGACCTGGCACAATAGACTAGGGCATGCTTCTACCTACACTCTAGAGCATATGCCTTTCTTGAAATCTTTGTGTAATAAGACAGATTTGGAACATTGTGATATCTGTTATAAGTCCAAGCAACACAGATTATCATTTCCCTTGAGCAAATCTAGAACTAGTGAACCTTTTGATCTTATTCATGTTGATGTATGGGCCCCCCCACAGTTCTAGTTCTGTCACCAATACCCCTTATATGCTCACCATTGTGGAAGATTTCAGTAGAAGCACATGGATCTATCTGCTGAGACAAAAGTCAGAAGTGCCAGCTACTCTAGCAAGGTTCTTTGCCTTTGTGCAGACACATTTTAAGAAAAGGGTAAAAATACTCCGTTATGACAATGGGACATAATTTATGAACAAACATGTACATGAATTACTGGGAAAGCTTGGTGTTGCTCATCAGAAGACATGTACATACACTCCACAACAGAATGGAGTTGTGGAGAGAAAACACAAACACATTCTTGAAATTGCTAGAGCTCTCATGTTTCAATCTAAGATTCCACATCAATACTGGCCATATTCCTTACTTACAGCAGTACATATCATAAATATCCTTCCTATTTTTTTGCTTGACTGGAAATCACCTTATCAGATACTTCACAACAAGACACCAGACTACACCATCTTCAAATCATTTGGATGTCTTGCCTTTGCCACTACAATCAAGGATTTCAGGGACAAGTTCTCTTCCAGATCACACAAATGCTTCTATTTGGGTTTGGTTAATGGAACCAAAGGTTACAGGTTGTGTGATATAGAGACTGGAGTAGTGTTTGTCTCTAGAAATGTTACATTTCATGAACATGTCTTTCCCTACATAGAAATGCCTCTGCAAACTGAGAGCACTCCATATCCTCTACCCATTCCTGATATAGCTGAGTATATGACTTCAGAAGAAGAATCTCCTCACTTACCTACTGAAAACTCTGTAAGATCTGCCACATCACCAGCAGAAATGAATGAACCAAGACTCAAGAGAGTTGCCAAACCTCCTGCTTGGCATTCAGAATACATTGTAGGTTCTGTGCTGGAGAATGTTACTCCTCCCTATCCTGCTTTCACAACTCAAAGTTACATCTCTTACTTGGGTAATGTGTTGGCTATACAAGAACCATGCTACTACAAACAGGCTATCATGTCACAGGAGTGGATTGAAGCCATGAACAAGGAGCTGACAGCTCTTGAAGAGAATAACACCTGGGAACTCAAACCTTTGCATGTTGGAAAGAAAGCCATTGGCTGCAAATGGGTATACAAAATTAAAAGAAATCCAAATGGGAGCATATAGAGGTACAAAGAAAGGCTTGTGGCAGAAGGATGTCATCAGGTATATGGAATATATTATAAGGAAAGTTTCTCTCATGTTGCTAAAATGAGCACTGTGAGAGTCTTCATAGCCTTGGCTACTAGCAAGCATTGGTGTTTACACCACATAGACATTAACAATGCATTCCTCCATGGCTATCTCAATGAAGAGGTTTATATGAGCCCACCAGAAGGCTACACAAAGGCCAAGCCAGGGGAGGTCTGTCATTTAAGGAAAAGTGTGTATGGCCTTAAGTAGGATTCCAGATAATGGAATGAAGAATTTTGTGGAAAATTACTGGACTTTGGCCTTGTTCAGTCAGGACATGATCCTTGTCTGTTTATCAGAACAGGAAGGGGTACTTTCTTGGCTCTCCTTGTTTATGTAGATAATGTGTTGATCACAGGAGAATCAACAGAAGACATAACAACTTTAAAGCATTACCTTGATCTTAAATTCACTATCAAAGATCTTGGTCTAGTAAAATATTTTTTGGGAATGGAAATGATGCGTAGTACATCTGGTACTCATCTCAGCCAGAATAAATACATCCAAGATCTACTAGAAGATACTCAATTGACTGATGCTAAGTCAACTGCTACACCCATGCCTCAAGGTTTTAACATATCCTCACAGAAAGGAGATCCTCTTCCCACTTCTGATAAATACAGGAGGTTAGTAGGGAGATTGTTGTATCTGAATCTCACTAGACCAGATATTTCCTTTGCAGTGCAACAGCTAAGCCAATATATAAATTCTCCAACCTCAATCCACTGGAATTCTGCTATACATCTGGTTAGGTATCTCAAAGGGACCAGTAATAAAGGTCTCTTTTACCCCTCTTCAGAATTATCTAAGGTGACAACCTTTTGTGATGCAGACTGGGCTAGTTGCTTGGAAACAAGAAAATCACTCACTGGATATGGGATATTTTTGGGAGATTGTTTAGTATCTTGGAAGACTAAGATATAAACAAAAGACTGTCTCTAAGCGTTCTACTGAAGCTGAGTATAGATCCATGAGTTCCACAGTCTGTGAGCTCGAGTGGATTTCTTATATTGCTCGGGACTTGGCAATTCCTTTGCAGTTACCCATAACTCTTTGGTGTGATAATCGCACTGCTTTACACATTTCTGCGAATCCAGTCTTCCATGAACGAACAAAGCACCTCGACATTGATTGTCACATTGTGCGTAACAAGTTTAAGTTTGGTTTTATCAAGCCTCAGTTTATTGGGACCTCTTCACAGTTGGTTGATGTCTTTACTAAAAGCTTGGGAGGATCAGCCTTTCGAGATTTTGTTTGCAAGTTAGGAGTGTGTGACTTGTCCCACATTCCTACTTGAGGGGAGGGTGTGAACACTGTACGACTGTGTTGGGTAAAAGAGAGCTGCAGTCTCATAAAAGAAGCAAAAGCAGAAGTTGCTATATTAAGGAAGTTGGCAAAACAGCTTTTATTCACGTAAATTATCAGCAGAAGGACTTGTCCAGTTGGAAAGTTGGCAAAACAGCTTTTATTCACGTAAATTATCAGCAGAAGGACTTGTCCAGTTGGCATGCATTTAATGCGTGAAACAGTTTACTTTCCACGTGTCATCATCTCATATTAATGCATTTAATGCGTGAAACAGTTGAATCACTCTGATTGGTTAGATAGCTGTTAGTTACAGTATAAAGCCATGAAGCCACCATTGTAAACATTTCGATTTTCTGAGATATATCAATACATTTTCCTTGCTTTGTTTTCAATCTACGATAATCTATTAGTTGCACATCAATTTCTCAAATGTTTTCAATCTAAGGCTTCAAAAAATATGTTATTGAAATATGTTACAAAAAGTATGCTAAATCAAGGCTAAAAATACGTTTGAGTTGGTGGGATATATCAAGTTCAAGTCTTGGTTGGGAAAGAATTGATAGAAGTTGAATCATGATCAATAACCTGGATTGTATGATGCTTAACCAACTTAGCTGTTATTAATTTTAAAAATAAGAAAATAAATAAATATGTTCTTAAAATAATAAAAATCATAAACGGATAAGGGCAAAGTAGGTGGCAAGGGGCCAAGGGCAAACTGTTGCAAAACAATGGGGCCTAGCTTTATAAATTACTTGGCTTGCGTTAAATAAATAGGATAAGTTTCAATTTTAATTTGAAGTTTAGAAAATAAGTTAAGACAAGAACAAATTGAGCTAGGATATAGTTTTCGAACTAATAATTTACACTAAAAAATAATACAATAAAAAGGTAATAATTACTTTTAAATCAAGGGGGTCGTACAAAGCGGATAAGATCACTTATTTCAAGCCATATTCCATCTTCTATTCCAATTTAATCAATACATGCCACGTATGCAAAATGACATTATGGTGATATCACAAACAAACATGTGGCAAGTAATCATAGCGTTGGAATAGAAGATGGAACGCCGTTTGAAATAGGTGATCTCATTTGCGTACAAAGGGATTCAAACCATTTGTTCCACTATTTTGTATTCCACTTTGTATTCCATATGATGTGAGATTGACACGTGTCCTGTAATATTTTAAATTAAAAAATAAATAGAGATCATAGGACATGTGTCAATCTCCTAACATGTGGAACATATAGTGGAATACGAATAATGGAACAGATGATTGTAATCCCGTACAAAGGGCTCCAATTTAAAAACAATAATATATATATATAATGAAAATTTATTTTTTGAAACCATATTAATGAACATGTATTAAATTTTCTACAATAGCTGAATAAGCTGCCCAAAAGCCACATTAAACGTGTTATAAACAAAAAAAGCAGAAGCTAAAAAAAGTAGAAGGCCCCTCTTATTCCATAATGGTCGGCGACTTTAGCTTTAACTCCACGTTAATAATAATAAGTTGAATTGTCGAAAATACTTCCTTCTCCACAGTGAGAATAAGTTAATATATTCATCATTGATATATAAAAATCTTATCTCCAATTTATAGATAAGGTAATTTATTACATTTAATGAGTTCTTAAGATCTGGAACGGAACCAGGATTTATGGTCAGGGGGGCGGAATTTAGTGACGGAGGCAGAATTTATGGTCAAGGGGCCCAATGGTTCGGGGGCAGCGTCCCCGAAAAAAAATTGGGCCTATTTTATATTTTATGTAGCTCCGTCTTTGGCGGAATTACAAGTTGGAGGAGGGGGACCGGATTTTAAAATTTCTGGGGGGGCGAAATTCAAACTTTTTTAACTATTACACAGTATATATGTATACTCTCTATACAAATTTAAAATTTGAGGGGGGGCGGTCGCCCCCCGCGCCCCCCTGGTTCCGTCCCTGCTTGAGATATTAGTTTGAGAGCACATTAACTCGTACCCACCGCGAACCCATTGCATTGCATATATACATAAGTAAACACGTAAAAAAGACAAATAATAATTAAAATATATAAATATAACTAATAATGCTAAAAAGAAGACAAAAAATAGTGTTTGTCATGCAGACCACATATAATTTCGGATGTCCGAAACTAAATACGTTAAAAAGAAAAAAAAAACATATTTTAAAAAATTTCCAGGAAAAAACAAATCTCGGACAGGAATGGAGCGCCTTCTTCTCTGACCTTAACCGAAGTACGCTCCACACACGTGTTATTACATCACAAACACACACAAATACACACACCATATTGTATATTTTTGCTCGTTGAATTTGAATTACTATTTTGGGTAACGAGTGAGTTTAGGGGGGATTGAGAAGCTTACAGTTTTCTGTTTTTTCGGGTAATATTTGGAAGTAATTCCATAGCTTGTCATTTGACTTTTGTCTCTTGCGGTTTCTGGTGATTCTTGGTACGCTTCTTCTTTTCTACGATTCTCTGCTGATTGATGGAAGATGGATTTGAATTGTTGTTTCTGTTTGTGAGTTTTCGGATTAATTAATGATTATCTGTCTTGAATTTGCTTTAATCTGTTTGTGTTTAATGTTTTTTCCTCTGATTCGTTCTTAATTGACAGACTTCATTTAATGGATTATGATATGGTTTAGTTAATTGTCTAACATATGTGCTAATTATTGAATTCTTTTTCTCATGCTGAAAGTAGATAGTTTGGATAAATTTGATTTGAATTAACATTGTGATTTGTCTGCACGAAGCAATTATGCGAACGAGACAAGATGAGAAGCTGATGTGTTTATATGGATTTGCTGTTCTAGTTTAGGATGTTTGTGTTTTCTGAAGGAATGGGGTTAAAACTGTTTCGTGTTTTCGCGAAATAAGAGGATATTGATTTGTGTTGTTTCTAGTTTAGGGGTATCTTGAATACATCTTTATAGTGTTTGGGAGAGATTCTAGTATAACTACATTAGAATGATCACGGTAAGTCATAGTTTTGATGTATCATTCTTAGAACAAACACAAAACGGGTTAGAGAATTCTTTCTGGATGATTGAAGCGCGTGTGTAAGAATTTATAAGCTAGATTTCGTTGCATGGTCATAGCGCAACTTTGCTTAGACCAGAGCATTTTCCGGTCTAGAAACTCTTATAAACGTCTCTTAACCTTAATATGCATATATTATTATATAACTTGACAACATTAGCTGACAACGTTAGAACATTCTTGGATCGAGCAATCTTATTAGCATGTTTGGCTAATGAGTTATGAGATCGAAATTCTTGATATGCTACGATCTTAATGCTGCTTTTCATGCAATTGTGATACCCTTGCAAAGGGTTCGTCATTTTCATTCCGATTTTCTGATTTGTGCTTCTTAAGGTAATGAACAAAGATATGTGTTTTGGTATCAAATGTCACAAAAATGTGTTTCTACATAAGTTTAGCTGATAGGAATTGGCCTGCGTGATCTTACAAACATATTTTCACTCGTTTTGTAATAAATACGAGCAATTATTTACATACATTTGTTTCGTATTCCTTAACGCTTTCTGTTTGTGGTAAATCCAGGTACTCTATTAGCCCTACCATTTGAGCAGAATGGAGGGTGCTAAAGTTTTCGAAGAAGACGCTCCTCAGGAGTCGTCTCCTGCACCAGGAACTTCATCTCCAAGAGAGGACCAATCACCTGCTGCTCATTCTACACCCAAATATACGAACGGAGAGTTGGGCCAATCACCTTCATCTCCAGACGCGGGTGGTAAAACGGGCCAGGCTTCAGAAAAGGAAAGCAACTCGCCCGTAAAAGCCCAAGACAGCTCTTCCTCACCACCAAAGAATAGAACACCAATGGGAAGTCCTGAAGATAATAAAACGGCGCATAGAAAATCCGTCTCACTGAGTGCATTGGAAGCAAAGACGGATTATCCCTCGCCACCATCAAGACGTGCTTCTGATGATCTGGACACACTTAAGCCTCTAAAAGAAGAAGATGACCATTCGCCCCCTCAAGCGAAGAATGGTCACCTTGCAACAAATTATCACGAGCAAACCAAAGGGAGTAATGTTGACTTACAGAGAGGTCAAATTGATACAACACCACCTTTTGAATCTGTGAAGGCTGCTGTTTCAAAGTTTGGCGGGATTGTCGACTGGAAAGCCCACCGCTTACAAACCGTTGAGGTATATTTTTCTATAAGTCCCTTGCCTTTCTTTATGGGTATTCTAGTCCTTTTGAAGGATGGCATTGGTTTTTTTGAGAAACGTGGATCTTAGGTATCGTTGTATCCTTGACAAATTGATGCATATGATGACTGTTTTCAAAATTGTTAAAATAAGGACACTAATATTCGCATTTGCAATTCAGGACAATAATTTAGAACGTATTATCAAGGAAAGCTTGAGCTCGAATGTTATCAATGCTTGAAAATTTTATAACTTGATGTCCTAAATTTATAAATTAATGTCTTAATATATAGTATCCTTTATTTGCCTGAAGGCCCTGAAGTAGTGTCCTAGTAAGCGATTTTCGCTTCAGTTTTTATGTGAATCTACTAACTTGGCACGACTATAGGTCTATGACATTCCGTTTTGTCCATGCAGCGACGAAAAATCATAGAACAAGAACTTGAGAAAGCCCATGAGGAGATACCGTTATACAAGAAACAATCGGAGGCTGCAGAGGTGGCGAAAAACCATGTCCTGAAAGATCTAGAAAGTACCAAGAGGCTCATTGAAGAATTGAAGCTCAATCTTGAAAGAGCCCAAAAAGAGGAAGAGCAAGCAAAGCAAGATTCCGAGCTTGCAAAGCTGAGAGTCGAAGAGCTAGAGCAAGGGATCGCCGATGAAGCTAGCTTTGCTGCCAAGGCACAGCTCGAGGTCGCCCGGGCGAGGCATGTGGCTGCCGTTTCTGAACTCAAATCCATTCGAGATGAATTTGAGCAACTCAGAAAAGACTACGATTTATTGGTAGCCGAAAAAGACGCGTTTGTGAAGAAGGCGGAAGAGGCTGTCTCTAAATCGAAAGAAGTCGAGAAGTCTGTGGAGGATCTAACAATTGAACTTATTACGGCGAAAGAATCGCTGGAATCTGCACACGCTGCGCATCTCGAGGCAGAGGAACATAGAATCGGAGCAGTTATGGCGAAAGAACAAGACACACTCAACTGGGAGAAGGAATTTAAGCAAGCTGAGATGGAACTCGAGAAAATAACCGAGCAATTGAAGTTGTCGAAGGATCTGAAAGCGAAACTTGATTCGGCTACGGCATTGTTGTCGGACTTGAAAGCCGAATTGGCGAATTACATGGAAGGGTCCCACTCGGGAGATGCGTCGGACGAAACGGATAAAAGGACTCGGGCGGATATTGAGGCGACCGTTTCTGCAGCTAAGGAGGAACTTGAAGAAGTGAAGGCTAACCTTGAGAAAGCAACTAATGAGGTTAATATCTTGAAGGTAGCTGCGACGTCATTGCAGGCGGTACTCGAAAAGGAAAAATCGGAACTTGCCACCGTTCAGCAAAGGGAAGGAATGGCATCGATTGCTGTTGCATCTCTTGAAGCCGAACTGAACAGGACAAACTCCGAGATCGCTCTTGTGCGTATGAAAGAGAAAGAAGAGAAAGAGAAAGCATTGGAGCTTCCGAAGAAACTGCAAGAGGCAGCACAAGGGGCGGAGCAAGCAAAAGCACTTGCACGAAAAGCTCGAGAAGAGCTTAGAAAGGCGAAGGAACAGGCGGAACAAGCAAAGGCTGGGGCGAGCACAATGGAGAGTCGACTACGGGCAGCTCAAAAGGAAATAGAAGCAGCTAAGGCTTCTGAGAAGTTGGCTTTAAATGCTATAAATGCATTGACGGAGAGCGAGTCTGCTCAGATGAACAACGATGAGGAATCACCGAATGGAGTAACGCTCTCTTTGGAAGAGTATTACGAGCTTAGCAAGCGCGCCCACCAGGCTGAAGAGCAAGCAAATACACGAATTGCTGATGCTCTCTCGCAGATTGAGCTAGCTAAGGAGTCTGAATTGAGGAGCTTGAATAAGCTGGAAGAAGCGAACCGTGAAATGGCTGAAAGTAAGAGTGCGTTAGAAATCGCATTAGAGAAGGCAGAAAAGGCTAAAGAAGGAAAATTGGGTGCTGAACAGGAGCTCAGGAAATGGCGGGCCGACCATGAACAAAGACGGAAAGCTGGCGAATCTATTCCAAGAGTAAGTTCTGCCAACACGTCAGAATCCAAGAATCTTGTCTCAACAGCTAATCCTTCTGTTCTTCACCAGACGCCGAGTCCAAGATCCTATACGAGCAATGCAGAAACAGAAACATCGTCTCCAGATGTCAGGGTTGCCAAGAAGAAGAAGAGATCATTCTTTCCAAGGATATTCATGTTCTTGGGCCGAAAGAAGGCATCCAAGTCATCATCGTAAGGATTTCCGTTTGCAAGAAATGACTTTTCTCATGTTGTTTGTGTCTTGAATTTACGCGCCTCGAAATTGGTTTCCTCAAATCACCAGAATCTGCTGTTCCATTCTTGACAAGTCTATATTTGTAGAGAGAAATATTATTTTGTGTACAATAGGTTGATCAGATCAAAATAATTTTTTGCTAATAAGTTTGCATTCATAGCTTTGTGTGGTTCTGTAAGAATTAGTCACTTCTGGAATTCAAACATTATTCAAATATATCCTTTCTTTCCTTATATTCGATTTGTCCATATGCTGAGTTTTACTTTCATTGTCATTGGCACAGACAAATGTGTGTTTATGGATAGTGGATATTATCTTAGTGATCTTCACACGACATAAAAGTTAGCAATTAAACTATATGCAACGTTCAAATATTGCAACGAAACATCGTAAGAACTAACTTTGACAATTCTATCAGAATGTTAAGATTTTGATCCAACAATTGTTTGAATGATTGTTGTATGCCAGGGATTAGAGAGGTGCTGTACGAGATTATCGATCGGGCCAACATGTGTAACATTAGCTTGAACAAAGATTCCAAGCATAGCCACCATCGCCAATCGCCCTACGAAAAACAAAGAATAAAAACGTTAAAACAACAAATGTTCGAGTTTTCCATCCCAGAAAACCCGTCCGGACGGATGGGAGTGAAAGAGACAGGTCAGAAAAAGACCATTTTTAATCTCTTTAAGCTTCCATTGATGAGCATTCTTTATATCTTTTGCCAGTCCAAGAGGATTTAGCAATGGACCACCAGGATAGCTGTTGAGTACCAAATACAATGTCAAATTAAGACATCGTTAAATTTTCAGAAGAAAATATAACTCAGCATATCATTGTCTTTCTACTGTCTACTTCACTTCATATCAGAAACTGAAAATTTGCAGTGAAAAAAGCAAAGGTGATGAACAATGTAGATTACCCAGGTTCGAGGCCTTCAAGGGCGGCTTCTAAACCGAAGAAAGATCCGTCTTTGGCTTGAGATCCAGGGTTTTTGAAATCCATGTATCTTTTGGTTTCAACAAAACTGAAACACAATGGTAATGTTTGGCTAAAATTGACCACTCTAATTGAGAAATTCATGGAGATGATATATAGAAACACGAGAGTATTAGATTTCAGTACCCCATCAAGAGTAGCTGAACAATAATGAGAGTTCTGGTGCTAGCAAAGCTGAATTTGGTTGCACCAGCTTCATACCAGACCGGCAGGTTGCTTATTCCTGTTACACGTAGCAACTGCAGAGAGAGAGAGAGAGAGAGAGCGAAAGAGTGTTCATCTAGATGGTCCAGATTGGAGCATATAAACTAATTCTTAGCTAGCTACAGCTTAATCTTCCAAAAGCGATTTCATCAATGAATGACAATTACAAAGGTGAATCGTAGTATTTTTGTTCTTACATAATTAAGTGGTGAACATAATAAGTGCCGTTAGGAATAATGGTTCTAACTTCTAATGACTTACATCAGTTACTAGAATCCCTGCAACACCCACCATGGCAAACCGAGCATGAACTAGCTCAGCCTGAACATACCACTTCAAGCTTTCAGGATCCTCACCAAGTCCAAGAGGATCAAACCCGAAATCTCCAGCAAGCCTACAGCAATTCCATAATAATAATAATAATGCAAATATATATATATATATATATATATATATATATATATTTACACTTGCATTTTGAATTATAAGTTTGAGAGGAGAAGCATTGTTTCAAAAAGAAAAGGAGGAACAACATGGACTCACGTTCCATCGAGATAAGGTGGAGGGTCAAGCCCGGGAAGCCATGTGGGCCGAGTCTGAGCCTGAGCCACCACCCGGTGGTGGTGCAGATTAGAGGCCTTGTTCACAAGCCAGCTGCTGCTGCTTTTTGATGACGCTCGATTTACGCTCTTTCCGAGGAAGGGGGAGGAGGCGGAAATTTGGAAGCTTCTCCCCACTGCAATCTCCATCTTTTTCTTGATTCTTGTTTTCGAATTCTTGCTAATACCTACAAAGAAGAGAGATGCGAAAACAAGGTCCACAATAACTGAATGACAAAGATGATAGCATGGACCCACTTATCCTTTTCTTTGCAGCCCTCCCTTTACTTTGTTCCCTGTCATTTACTACAATGCTCAATTTGAACATATTTGCCAAGTTTCAATCATGGGATTTTGCAAACACGCATCGTCTATCAATAAACATTCAAGTACTACAACAAGACTAAGATTGCCAGGTGCAACCTATTACTGTCAAATTTGGTCTTAAGAATTTTCCGACATAACAATCGATACAAGTCAATCCTATGAATTGACCTTCAAACATAAGAATTCTTTGAGATACACGAGTTTAACAATAGTCTAACATTGGTCTGGTCACATTTGCAACCGCCTGCTGGATATGCTGAAGGAGCTGACTTTCAGAGGGGTAGCCACCACAAGTGGTGCCTCAGGTGAATCACTGACTGCAAATTTCTCGTGCATGAAGCGACTCTCGACAATTGAGTCGTCTTTCAGAACTATCTTGTAGCAGTAACAGCTCTTCAGACCCACTTGATTCTGGTAGCATTCATGGGACCCATCCTTCACCTGTTGGAAGTTCCAGATCACACTGAATTTCCCCACCGTGGCAACCAAATGACGCTCCTGCTTGCCATCTTCCGTCACCTAATAAATTACGAATCATTTCAAAAATTAATGCTGTTTGCAGATTATGATATTCAGAACAGCTATAAGCTTCAATGCACCAGAATGAGACAAAAACAAAGAGAAAAGGAAAAAGAAAAAAGATGGATACTACTAGAGGAAGACCTATGGATATTCAGTAGAGGAATATCTATAGATATTCAGCCATCATTCACAATACACGTCTAAACAAGTCAAAAAACATTGTGATATGTTTCTTCCTTTCAAATTCTCCTCCTACAATTTATGAAATGTTGGAAAAAGTGGAAAGGAAAGAATAATCCGAATTCAAGAGCAAACAAGACATACCATCCTTCAAGTTATTACCACCATACATGTTTAGTTAGTTTCTGGCATCAACAATTTTATCTAACTTTCTAAGATATTATCTCTCTGCAGTCTGCTCCTATTACAGTGAATGTTGAAAACATCAAGACAAACAATTTGTTAAGTTCTTGAGAGATGCGATACCATCACTTGTGATAAGCAAGAAATACAAAAGCATCACATCCATCATAAAGCTATTAAGCGTAATATATACTTGCTATTGGTGAACTGGAGTTCTGATTTAAAAAGAATCAGGGACAAAACTTTTCAATCAAAGAACAATTATAAGGTAGTTAGGTTTAGATACTTTGTGGCAAGTAGAGGAACAGTATCATAAAGATAGGTTTGTGAGTGTTTACTAGCACTTCCATTTAGAAATATCCAAACTAAATAGTTGATGGCTAGCAGTTACAAAGATTGATAAATGATGCCTCACTACTTGCCAAAACAGTTTAAGTTATACACGTCATAATTATGCACAAATTATTTCATCAAACGATCAGAAAATGGGAACAGTGTAAGTCCATTTAAGCTCTTATTTCTGGATTTGCACAATCCTTGAACACATACCTTAGAAGTCTACCACAAAAATACATTCAGGATCAGAATGGAATTATCACATTTGAGAACTAAAATCTAGTACAACTAAAAATAATGCAGCATACCAAGTAAATCTAAAACCTAATAATTATCATATATCAACCATGTTGTAACGTAACATTCTGTAAGAACATAATGGACAAGCTCTCTTAAGCCAATACCAACGTAAGGCTCTACTCAGTCCAGTAGATATGTTAATTAAACAAAATAGACAGACACTAAATAAAGTTGTACCACAATCTTATAATAGAGATTAAGCAAAGATCAATTGATAATAAATGCGATTACCAGACAAACTATAACCGAAACATGAAAAAATGCACATGATTATATACCCAAGAAAACTGAGCATTGCGGAACTTGTTTGCCCCAGCCATGTGCGAGTCCAATGGAGTCAGCTTCAACAATCTTGGAGCAGAAATCTTATGCCCCATACGACCAGAGAATCCAGTCTTAGTCTTCCCATCTTTATCCGTGAACAAACTGCATATGAGAATCAAATAAGTATCAGTAGTCCCCAAAATCCATCTCCCATCATAGGTAACATCCACATGAGTGATAGGTGCACCAAGCCCTGGAAACGCGGTCTTCGCCATCCTCATAGAACTGGTCGAATACAACCTAATTTTCCCATCAAGTGATCCAACCACAATTGATCCATCACCAGTGGATGCAAAGCATTGGAAATTAGTCCCCCTCGAAAACTGATGCCCCTGAGTCCAATTCAACACAGGTGTGCTCTCATTCACAAGATTTTGGACCATTCCCTTGCGATCACGCATATCCCACCGGCATAACCTATTATCATCCAAACCTAAGAAAGTTGATCCCGATGGATCCATCTGAGCACCTTTACTGTCATTAGTGATATCTCTCATACTAATGTCGGCACCATCCTTTTCAAACTTCCACTCACTCACAACCCTCCCAGTTTCGATATCAAGCTGATGCAAACCTCTAGAATGTGGCACCCCGTTGTTCATAGGACTCATGAGAAGCATATTCGTCTCAGCTCTCATAAGCAGCGCCTTCCTAGGAGTCGAATAACTGTCGTTAGCAGCTTTTCGCCCACTCAACATCTTATCATCGAAGTTCACACAAATGCCCTTCCCTTGAATCCCATGATTGTAATTCCTAACCACCTGAATTCCTGCTTCACTAACTAAGAAACTATTATCTAAAGCACCCAAAGCCAAGCTCTGAATAGCATTACCATTCGCTGCAGCCTCCTCAAACTCCTCGGTTAAGTCTTGGCCTCGTTTTATCGGAGTTTTGGTCAGAGGAGTCCTCATCAGAGACTCCTCTGCATCCTCCCACATTGAATCATCAGCAGTATCAGGGTTTGCCCATCCCAGGAAATCCTTTCCGTATACCTTAAGCTTATTCTCATCATTTGCTTCATATCCATAAGTATTCTCGAACAAACACTCCTGATATTTCTTAGTAAAACAATCCCACTCTTCTGGGGTGGAGAATTTAATCGCCCAAACCCCATTGGCGACGAAATCCACGCGCCTCTGTTCCTTAAACGCCTTAAGTTGCAAATTCTGGTCAACCTTCGCTCTCACTTTCGACCCAATTTTCAACACCCACAAGGATTTCGCATCTGACTCTTCGTCATATTCATCATCTTCTTCGTCATTAGAAGCCTTCTTAAAGAAGGAATACGAAACGAGCTTTTCGGCGACCACCCACTTGGATTTCATCGTGGGCCCGCCAACATGGAGGTAGAGCTTCACCGCATTCTTAGGATCATTGGCTTTGCTATTGTACTTGAGTTTGAGAGCTTTGAGCCTGGATTCGACTTCATCGAGCGACGACGGCGTTTCAGGGTCCCTGGCCTTGCGGTCGGAAGGATGCGACGATGGCGTCCCGTAGGTGTCTTCAGTATCGGATTCCTGATGGTTGCTTTCCTGGGATTCAGACTCCGATTCAGTGTCGGAGAGATCCAGATCTTCTCGGCTGTGGTTGGCGCCCATCGCGACGGCGTTTGGGGAGCGTGCTAGAGAGAGAATGCTAGAGAGAGAGAGAGAGAGAGGGGGGAGCGGGAGTTGAAAAGTTTCGAAATTTGAGCTTTTGGATCTTAGGGTTCAAAGACTGAAGAAATTCAAAATTTCCAACGGCTATTTGCCTGATAGTCCCTAACCTTTGTTTGAAATGTGCAATTGCCCCTAAGTCGTTTATTTGCGTCAACTATACCCCTAAATTTGGACCAAATATTTCTTAATCATCCATTCTACTGTCAATTGCATACGCATCAACTGTATTATATGTTTTATGATAATAAAACACTTTTGTCTTCCAAGTTAATAATTATGAACTAATTAAATTTGTTTTATGAAAAAGGTCTTTACTTTTATTTATAATTATGAACTAGTGATCAAAAAGTTGAGGCTCGTTCAATACTATGTTCGATTTTAAATTTGTAACCTTAGTGCATGCTTTGAAAAGTGCGAGACTATTATAAACAAATACAAATATGATTATTAGTGTGCGTAATACATGCATACAAGGATATGCCTTAAAAGGATCAATGTAAAAATATAATCTAGTTTATTCACTCATAATGTAATGCCATTTGCATAACAATGGCCATAAATATCTTTTCAGACTTGTTTCTCCCACACTGCATAATCAATTCCAGAAGTTGCAACCTTGTAATTTGGTGGAATTAGGTTTCCAAGATCCATCTTCGGCCCGATTTTGAGAATGATTTTATCATCAACCTTCGCCACGTATAGATCAGCATCCGCGGCCAATATCTCTACTTTGCTCGTCTCTGTGATCCCGTTCCTCCTTCTAATCGCGCTCAATTTTGATATTTCCTCCTTTTTACCCCATTCAAAGTAGTGATCATAAAACTGCATACCAAAATAAGCTAATCAGGTCAAACATAAGTCGAAAACCTAGGGGAAATTGCAATTTGGTCCTCCACTTAGCCCTATTGAGTGTCGTTTGGATCGGCCCGATTTTGCCAGCTTTAGTTAACATACCACTGATGGGATTCCAGGATGAGTAAGAATATAAGCATAGCCCTGTGAAACTTTATCATCTGGGAAAGGCCATATCTTCTGCGTCGATCCAGTGTCGTGATTGTCGATAAAAGTAACAGCATTTCGAGGCGAAATGGCGATCAATCCCGGAGGATTCCCATTCGAATCCTTCAACCTCCATAACTCTCCTTGAACAGCAGCTTGAAGAACTCCCTTTGTAGTAAAATCAAAAGCGGTCACGGCCCCTCCCCCGTCCCGTGTCCATTGAGCCTGTTGGGGTGGGGGGTGGACCAGAGCAACACGTGGATAACAAACGTAATTACTTTTATTAGATCAAAAGTAATTA